>JAXCGZ010022990.1:15000-35000 GCA_037179515.1 Halocaridina rubra
GAAAGCATATGGCCCTGGCAGTGAAAATAGTGTGGAAGAAAGAGAAGAATTTTGGATGAAATTGAAAGAGTGTTTGGAAGACTTGGGAATGAATGTGAATGTGGTGCTGACAGGAGATTTGAATGCAAGAGTAGGGAACGAGCCAGTGGATGGTGTAATTGGGTAGAATGGACTACCAGTCAGGCATAAGAGTGGAGACAAAATGATAAAAATGGTTATCGAGAGAGAAAAGTTGATTTTTAATACTGTATTTAAAAAGAAGGATGTGTACAAATATATTTGGGTCAGAGTGTATAATGGAAGGGTAGCTGCAAGAACATTGATGGATTATGTTGTGGCGAAAAGGAGGGTGATTGGAAGAGTATTGGATGTGAATGTACTGAGAGGAGCTAGTGGTGGAATATCTGATCAGCATTTAGTGGAAAGTAGAATGAGAGTGTATGAAAAGTGGAGAAAGAGGAGAAAGGAGAGAAGAAGAGAGGTGCTATAAGTGATTAAATTGTATAAGAAAGAGAAAGACTGTGAGTATAAGGCTTGTGTGAGAAATGTGTGGAATGCAGCGAAAGAGAAAGTGGAGGAGGGAGTGGAAGAAGAACGGAGCTATTTCAAGGAGGAAGTTATGAAGTGAGTCGGGGCAGTGTGCGGAAGGAGACTAACTGGTGGAAGTAAAAGGAAAGGTAGTGAATGATGGAATGAACAGGTGAGTGCAGTAGTGGCTGAAAAGAAGCGGGTTTGTGATGTATGGTTGCATGTAGGTAATGTAGAGATGCATGAAAGGTATTAGCAAAGATGAGGTTAGCGAAGCAAGTGATGAAGGATGCAAAGAGAGAAGGGCAGCTGTAAGGTGGGGCAGATGCTTGTTTGAGAAATTTGAAATGAATAAAAAGAAGTTTTAGAAGTAAGTGAAAAGAGAGAGGAAAGGTGAATGTGGTAGAGAGGAGAGGGTGAAAGGAAGAGATGGGCAAATGTTAGTGGATTGATTAAAGGTGAGAGAGAGATGGGCTGAATATTTCAAGAACCTGCTGGAAGAGGAAGACGATAGAGAGGCAGATATTGTGGCTGTGGAAATCAAATGGAGAATGACAATGTTAGGAGATGGAAATTCAATTCAAATTCAATTCAAACTTTATTTCCATTTCAATACAATGGGTATTCGTCAGCCAGGGCAAGCCCTAACCCCCCACTGTGGTGTCCAACCACAGCAGTTCCTGACAGTAGACAGCTTAAACTCTCGGTCTTGGACGGGAACCGATCTTTCGACCTCGTGAATGCGAAGCCAGCGCGTTACCACTGTACTAGCCAGAGGAGGTACGTTTGGCACTGAGAGCAACGAAAGCAGAGATAGATGGGTGTCATGCTGAATGCTTGTCAATAGATGGGGAGCATTAGTAGGATGGATGGTAGATTGTTGAATGTATGTATCAGGTTGATTGGAGGAGTGCATGTGTAGATCCACTTTACAAAGGGAAGGGAGATAAGTATGACTGTAATCATTTTAGGGAATTAGTTTGTTGAGTGTAGTTGGTTAGGTATAGGGAAGCATGCTAATCAAAAGAAATAGGGAAGGTACTGAGAGATTGATTGAGGAAGAAAAGTGTGGGTTCAGAAGAGAAAGAGGATGTGTGGATCAGGTGTTTGCGGTAAGACAGGTGTGTGAGAGGTTCTTGGAGATAGGTAGGGACACTTTTTGGGCCTTTATGGATTTAGAGAAAGTGTGTGACAGGGTAGTTAGAGAGGGGTTGTGGAGAGTGTTGCGACTGTATGGAATAAGTGGAAGTTTGTTGAATGCGGTGAAGAGTTTTTTCATGATAGTAGAGAATGTGTGAGAGTTGGGAATGGTATGAGTAATTAGTTTGAGATGAATGTAGGCTTACATCAAGGTTGTGTAATATCGCCATGGTTTATTAATGTGTATATTGATGGAGTGATAAGGGAAGTATATGAAAGAGTATTAGATAGAGGATTGGTACTAGTGTGTGAGGTGCGAAGGTTGAGTCAGTTGCTATTTGTGGAAGATACTGTACTGGTGGCTGACTCTGAAAATGAATTGAATCATTTGGTGATTGAGTTAATTAGTGTGTGTGAAAGAAGGAAATTGTGGGTGAATATCAGTAAAAGTTAAGTCATGAGATGCACGAGGAGTGTTAATGTTGGCATATTAAATGAAAGAGTGAATGGAAAGTTGCTTGAAGAAGTTGAGAGTTTTAAGTATCTGTGGTCCCATGTATCAAGGAATGGACGATTGGATGTAGAGGTAAATCACAGAGTGAAGGACGCTAGTAAATTTCTAGGTGGGTTGAAAAGTGTAATGAGAAATAGATATTTCGGAATGAATGCAAATAAAAGGATATATGCAGGTGTGATTGTGCCGAGAGCACTGTATGGAGCAGACTTGGAATGCAAGAGAGGATGAAAGGAACAAGATGAATGTAATAGAGATGAGGTGTTTGAGAAGTATGATTGATGAATCTAGAATTGATAGAGTAAGAAATGGGGATGTCAGGCAGAGAACGGGTGTTGGAATGAAAATGTCGGATAGGTTAGATCATAGAGTGTTGACATGGTCTGGATTCATGGAAAGGATGAGTGATGTGCGAATAGTGAAGAGAGTGTGGAGTGCAAAGGTGATTGGGGTTAGGGCAAGAGGGAGACCTATAATGAGATGGATGGATGATGTGAAAAGAGCTTTGAATGCACGTGGGATGTTAGTTGAACAGGGAAGAGTGCGTGCAAGAGATAGGAATGAGTGGAGGAAGATTGTGCATATATGCCACAGCCCAAAAGGATTTCTCACACTTGCTAACTCAGTGAATTGTGGTGGACGAGTGTGAGGGGAGTTGCTATGTGATAAAGTGCTAGAGGTAAAACAGCTGCGGCTGTCGGGCCTAATTGTAAAATATAATTGCCCGCCTACATTGTGGCTGACCCAAACAGGATGGAAGGGGGTGAGATGTGGCAAGCTTTTATCCCCAAGGAGCTGAGAGGGGTGGTTGAAGTGAGTGTGGATTGTGGTGAATACACCTTTCTTGGCTCAGCCACCCAACTTACAGGGGGGAATGGGGCATATGTATATACTGTATTATTATTATTATTATTATTTTTATTATTATTATTATTATTATTATTATTATTATTATTATTATTATTATTATTATTATTATTATTATTATTATTATTATTATTATTATTATTATTATTATTATTATTGTTATTATTATTATTATTATTATTATTAATATTATTGTTATTATTATTATTATTATTATTATTATTATTATTATTATTATTATTATTATTATTATTATTATTATTTTTATTATTATTATTATTATTATTATTAATATTATTATTATTATTATTATTATTATTATTATTATTATTATTATTATTATTATTATTATTATTATCATTATTTTTATTATTATCATTATTATATATATTATTATTATTATTATTATTATTGCTATTATTATTATTATTATTATTATTATTATTATTATTATTATTATTATTATTATTATTATTATTATTATTATTATTATTAATATTATTATTATTATTATAATTATAATTATTATTATTATTTTTTTTTATTTTTATTATTATTATTATTATTATTATTATTATTATTATTATTATTATTATTATTATTATTATTATTATTGTTATTATTATTATTATTATTATTATTATTATTTTTATTATTATTATTATTATTATTATTATTATTATTATTATTATTATTATTATTATTATTATTATTATTATTATTATTATAAATAATTTTATTATTATTATTATTATTATTAAATTTAGTTAGCTATGTTCGTTGTTACTACTGTACCTTATTTACTCGGTATTCACACCCTAATAAGCTAATATAACGTATGGCTGTATGGTCTTTAACGAGACTTCTGATGATGGGTTGCTAATTCCCTTTTATCTCCTTGTTTCTGTATGTATATGTCCCCTATTTCGTTTGTACAACTGAGATGCCTCTGAAGATAGGTAATGAGTTTGAAAGTTCTAAGGATCTCAAAATATCTTTCAATAATATATATATATATATATATATATATATATATATATATATATATATATATATATATATATATATATATATATATATATATATATATATATATATATATATATATATATATATATATATATATATATATATATATATATATATATATATATATATATATATATATATATATATATATATATATATATATATATATATATATATATATATATATATATATATATATATATATATATATATATATATATATATATATATATATATATATATATATATATATATATATATATACATATATATATATATATATATATATATATATACATATATATATATATATATATATATATATATATATATATATATATATATATATATATATATATATATATATATATATATATATATATATATATATATATATATATATATATATATATATATATATATATATATATATATATATATATATATATATATATATATATATATATATATATATATATATATATATATATATATATATATATATATATATATATATATATATATATATATATATATATATATATATATATATATATATATATATATATATATATATATATATATATATATATATATATATATATATATATATATATATATATATATATATATATATATATATATATATATATATATATATATATATATATATATATATATATATATATATATATATATATATATATATATATATATATATATATATATATATATATATATATATGTATATACATATATATATATATATATATATATATATATATATATATATATATATATATATATATATATATATATATATATATATATATATATATATATATATATATATATATATATATATATATATATATATATATATATATATATATATATATATATATATATATATATATATATATATATATATATATATATATATATATATATATATATATATATATATATATATATATATATATATATATATATATATATATATATATATATATATATATATATATATATATATATATATATATATATATATATATATATATATATATATATATATATATATATATATATATATATATATATATATATATATATATATATATATATATATATATATATATATATATATATATATATATATATATATATATATATATATATATATATATATATATATATATATATATATATATATATATATATATATATATATATATATATATATATATATATATATATATATATATATTTACTTATATATATATATATATATATATATATATATATATATATATATATATATATATATATATATATATATATATATATATATATATATATATATATATATATATATATATATATATATATATATATATATATATATATAATATATATATATATATATATATATATATATATATATATATATATATATATATATATATATATATATATATATATATATATATACATATATATAATATATATAGAAAAATGGAGAGAGAGAGAGAGAGAGAGAGAGAGAGAGAGAGAGAGAGAGAGAGAGAGAGAGAGAGAGAGAGAGAGAGAGAGAGAGACAGAGACAGAGACAGAGACAGAGAGACAGAGAGAGACTGAGAGTGAGAGAAAGGGAGAAGAGGGAAGGTGTAGTGAAACAGAGAAAAATTGTAGTTAAATATCACTTCAATATATGAGATTTTGTAGCAGTTAAAAATACGTGGTGTTATTACTCATATATATATAATGTATTAACAGTGAAAATCCTTTATTCATATATATTTTCTATATGAAAAATATTCTGATTATCAGAGAAATTTGTCAATAGGTTTTGTTTACATGTCGTCCTCTCATTGCAAGGGGAGCCTGCTCTATTATTCATTATTATTTGGGGAAAATAATTAACTATTCATTCTGCAATGAGAATATAATAAACATTTTTCAATATTAAATTTTAAAGTATTGTGTAATAATGCATATATATGAATCATTTCTACCCCGAATAGGAATTGAACTTGGGACTTATAATTGATAAGCCAAGGCACTACCATCCACAGCACAGAAGTTTAAAGGAAAACAAATTTTACAGCTTATATCTGCTATATTAGGAATGAAAGCATTCTCTCTGAATACCACTATGTTCATATAACAGTTTTCCACAACCTCATCCGTGGTTACGTTTTCGCATTTAATTCAACTCCCAATCTCATTCAAGACCAACATTAAACAAATAAGCACATTACCATATATGAAAACATGTTTCGTTTTTACTAAGACAGGGACTTGAGCTTGGGAATTATAACAACTAAGCCAAGGCGCTACCAACTACACCACAGAAGGTTAAAAGGAAACAAACTTTACAGCTTATATCAGCTATACTAGGAATGAATGCATTCTATCTGAATGCCACCATAATCATATTACAGTTTCCCCAACCTCACTCGTGGTTTCGTTTTTGCATTTTATTTAACTCCCAATCTCATTTGGGACCAACAATAACCCAATAAGCACATTACCATATCTGAAAACATGAATCATTAATACCCCGAACGGAACATGAACCTGGAACTTATAATTACTAAGTTAAGGCGCTACCAACTACATCACAGAAGGCTAAACGGAAACAAATTTTACAGCTCATGTCTGCTGTACTAGGAATGACTGCATTCTATCTAAATGCCACTATTTTCATACTACAGTTTCAACAACCTCACCCGTGGTTTCATTTTCACATTTATTTCAACTCCCAATATCATTCGGGACCAACAATGCCCGAAAAAGCACATAACCATATGCAAAAACATGAATCGTTTTTACCTTGAAAGGGACATAAACCTGGGACTTATAATTGCTATGCCAAGGCGGTACCAACTACACCACAAAAGGTTAAAGGGAAACAAACCTCACAGCATATATCTGCTATAAAAAGAATGAAAGCTTTCTATTTGAATATCACTATGTTCATATAACAGATTTCCACAACCTCATCCATGGTTTCGTTTCCGCATTTAGTTCAACTCCCTATCTCATTTGAGTCCAACAAAAAACAAATAAGCACATTACCATATGTGAAAACTTGAATCGTTTTTACCTCGACAAGGAATTGAGCGTGGGAGTTATAATGAATAAGCCAAGGTGCTACCAACTACACCACAGAAGGTTAAAGGGAAACAAACTTTGCAGCTTATGTCTGCTATACTAGGAATGAATGCATTCTATCTTAATGAAACTATGATCATATTACAGTTTCCCCAACCTCAATCATGGCTCGTTTTTGCATTTTATTCAACTCCCAATCTCATTCGGGACCAACAATGACCAAATAAGCACATTACCATATATGTAAGCAAATGAATCATTAATACCCAGACCGGTGCCTTAACCTGGAACTATAATCACTAAGCTAAGGCGTTACCTACTACACCACAGAAATTAAAGGGAAACAAACTTTGCAGCTTATATCTGCTATACTAGGAATGACTGCATTCTATCTGAATGCCACTATGTTCATATTACAATTTCCCCAACCTCACCCGTGGCTGCGTTTTCGCAATTATTTCAACTCCCAATATCATTCAGGACCAACAATAAACAAATAAGCACATTACCATATTTAAAAACATGAATTGCTTTTACCCTGACTGGGACTTAAACCTAGGACTTATAATTACTAAGCCAGGGCGCTACCAACTACACCACAGAGGGTTAAAGGGAAACAAACCTTACAGATTATATCTTCTTTCCTAGGAATGAACACATTCCATCTGAATGCCACTATGTTCATATTACAGTTTTCCCAACCTCACCCGTGGTTTCGTTTTCACATTTATTTCAACTCCCAATGTCATTCAGAACCAACAATAAACAAATAAGCACATTACCATATTTAAAAACATGAATTATTTTTACTCTGACTGGGACTTAAACCTAGGACTTATAATTATTAAGCCAAGGCGCTACCAGCTACACCACAGAGGGTTAAAGGGAAACAAACCTTACAGATTATATTTTCTTTCCTAGGAATGAACACATTCCATCTGAATGCCACTATGTTCATATTACAGTTTCCCCAACCTCACCTGTGGTTTCGTTTTCGCATTTAATTCAACTCCCAATATCATTCGGGACAAGCAGTAACCATATAAACACATTACCATATGTGAAAACATAAATTGTTAATACCCTAACTGGGACTTTAGCCAGGGACTTATAATTACTAAGCCAAGGTGCTACCAACTACACCACAGAAGGTTAAGGGGAAACAAATCCTTTCACCTTATATTTGCTATACTAGGAAAGAACGCATCCCATCTGAATGCAACTATGTTCATATTACCGTTTCCCTAACCTCGCTCGTATTTTCGTTTTCGCATATAATTCAACTAATAATCTCATTCGGGACCAACAATAACCAAATAAGCACATTACAATATGTGAAAGCATGAATTATTTTTACAATGACTGGGACTTGAACCTGGGTCTTATAATTATAAAGCCAAAGCTTTACCAACTACACCACAGAAGGTTAAAGGGAAACAAACCTTAAAGCTTATATCTGCTATACTAGGAATGAACGTATTCTATCTGAATGCCACTATGTTCATATTACAATTTCTCCAACCTCACTCATGGCTTTGTTTTCGCATTTATTTCAACTCCCAATCTCATTCGGGCACAACAATAACCATATAAGCACATTACCATATGTAAAAATATATATCGTTTTAACCTCGACCGGGGCCAAGGCACTACCAACTACACCAAAGAAGGCTAAAGGGAAACAAACCCTACAGCTAATATCTGCTATACCAGGAATGAACGCATTCTCTCTGAATGCCACTATGTTCATTTGGGAAGAAAACAATAACAATATAAGCATATCACCATATGTGGAAACATCTATCAATTTTATCCTGACGGTGTCTTGAAGCTGGGACTTATAATTACTAACCCAAGGCACTGCCGACTACACCAAAATATGTTACTAGGAAACAAGCCTTACAGCTTATATCTGTTATACTAGGAATGAACGCATTATAACTGAATGCCATTATGTTCATATTACAGTTTCCCCAACCTTACTCATGTATTTATTTCAACTCTAAATCTCATTCATGACGAACAGTAACCATATAAGCACATGACCATATGTGAAAACATGACACATTTTTACTCCGGCCAGGACTTAAACCTGTGACATATAATTACTAAGCCAAGGCACCACTAACTACACCACAGAAGGATAAAGGGAAACAATCCTTACAGCTTATATCTGCTCTAATAGGAATGAACGCATTCTATCTGAATACCTCTAGGTTCATATAACAGTTTCCCCAACCTCACTTGTGGTTTCACTTTTGCATTTAATTCAACTTTCAATTTCAATCAGGACCAACAATTACCAAATAAGCACATGACCAAATGTGAATGCATGAATCATTTTTGCTCGACCGGGACTTAAACTTGGGACCTATAATTACTAAGCCAAGGCTCTACCAACTACACCACAGAAGGTTAAAGGGAAACAAACCTTACAGCTTATATTTGCTATACTAGGAATGAATGCATTCTATATGAATGCCACTATGCTCATATTATAGTTTCCCCAACCTCACTCATAATTTTGTTTTCACACTTAATTCAACTCCCTATCTCATTCAGAACCAACAATAACCAAATAAGCACAATATTGTATAGGAAAGCAGGAATCATTTTAACTCTGACAGGGACTTGAACAAGGAACATATTTTTACTAAGCCAAGGCGCTACCTATTACACCACAAAAGATTAAAGGAAAACAAACTTTACAGCTTATATCTGTGAAAACATGACTCATTTTTTCCCTGGCCGGGACTTAAACCTGGGACATATAATTACTAAGCCAAGGCACTACTAACTACACCACAGAAGGTAAAAGGGAAACAAACCTTACAGCTTATATCTGCTATAATAGGAATGAATGCACTCTATCTGAATGCCACTATGTTCATATTACAGTTTCCTCAACCTCACTCGTAGTTTTGTTTTCACACTTAATTCAACTCCCTATCTCATTCGGAACCAACAATAACCAAATAAGCACAATATTATGTGGGAAAACTGGAATCATTTTTACCCTGACTGGGATTTGAACAAGGAACGTATATTTGCTAAGTCAAGGTACTCCCTACTACACCACAGAAGATTAAAGGGAAACAAACTTTACAGATTATATCTGCTATTCTAGTTATGAACGCTTTCCATCTGAATGCCACCAGAAGCATATTACAGTTTCCAAAACCTCACTCGTGGTTTCGTTTTTGCAATTTATTCAACTACCAATCTCATTCGGGAATAACAATAACCACATTAGCACATTACATATGTAAAAACATGAATCAGTTTTAGCCCGACTGGAACTTAAACCTGGACCTTATAATGACTAAGCTATGGCACTATCAACTACACCAAAGAAGGTTAAAGTGAAACAAATCGCACAGCTTATAGTTGCTATACTGGGAATGAACGCATTCTATCTGAATGCCACTTTGTTCTTTTTTCAATTTCCCCAGCCTCACCCGTGGTTTTGTTTTTGCATTTAATTCAACTCCCAAAATCATTCAGAACCAACAATAACCAAATAAGCAAATTACCATATGTAAAAACATGAATCTTTTTACCCCGACCGGGACTTGAAAATGGGACGTATAATTACTAAGCCAAGGCGCTACCAACTACACCACAGAAGGTTAAAGGGAAACAAACCTTACTGATTATATCTTCATTCCTAGGAATGAATGCATTTCATTCGAATGCCGCTATGTTCATATTACAATTTCCTAAAGCTCACCCGTGGTTTTGTTTCACATTTAATTCAATTCCCAATATCATTCGGGACCAACAGTAACCATATAAACTCATTACCATATGTGAAAATATGAATCATAATATCCTGAATGGGACTTTAACCTGGGAATTATAATTACGAAACCAAGGCACTACCAACTACTTCACAGAAGGTTTAAGGGAAACAAATCCTTCCACCTTATATCTGCTATACTTGGAATGAACGCATTACATCTGAATGCGACTATGTTCATATTACCGTTTTCTAAACCTCGCTCGTGGTTTCGTTTTTGCATTTAATTCAACTCCCAATCTCTTTTGGAACCAACAATAACTAAATAAGCACATTACCATTTGTGAAAGCATTAATTATTTTTATCCAGACTGGGACTTGAACCTGGGTCTTATAATTATTAAGCCAAGGTGGTACCAACTACACCACAGAAGGTTAAAGGGAAACAAACCTTAAAGCTTATATCTGCTATAAAAGGAATGAACGTATTCTATCTGAATGCCACTAGGTTCATATTACAATTTCTCCAACTTCACCCATGGTTTTGTTTTTGCATTTATTTCAACTCCCAATCTCATTCTCGGCCAAATATAACCATATAAGCAGATTACTATATGTGAAAATATGAATCGTTTTCACGCCGACCGGATCTTGAACCTGGGACTTATAATAACAAGGCCAAGGAGCTACCAACTTCACCACAGAAGGCTAAAGGGAAACAAACCTTACAGCTAATATCTGCTATATTAGGAATGAATGCATTCTCACTGAATACAACTATGTCATATTAAGATTTCATAATCCTCACTCGTGGTTCCATTTTTTTATTTATTTCAACTCCCAATCTCATCCGGGACCAACAATATCCATATGAGCACATTACCATATGTGAAAACATCAATCATTTTTACCCTGACTGGGACTTGAAGCTATGACTTATAATAACTAAGCCAAGGCACTACCAACTACACCACAAAATGCTACTGGGAAATAAGCCTTACAGCTTATATCTGTTATATTAGGAATGAATGCATTCTAACCGGATGCCATTATGTTCATATTACAGTTTCCCCTACCTTACCCATGTTCTTGTTTTTGCATTTATTTCAACTCTAAATCTCATTTTTGACGAACAATAACCTTATAAGCACATGACCATATGTGAAAACATGAATCATTTTCACCCTGACTTGGACTTAAATCTGGGACATATAATTACTAAGCCAAAGTGCTACCAACTACACCACAGAAGGTTAAAGGGAAACAATCCTTACAGCTTATATCTGCTAAATAGGATGAACGCATTCTATCTGAATACCTCTATGTTCATATAACAGTTTCCCCAGACTCACTGGTGGTTTCGTTTTCGCGTTTAATTGAACTTCCAATCTCAATCAGGACCAGCAATTACCAAATAAGCACATGGCAAACTATGAATGCATGAATCATTTCTACCCAGATCAGAACTTAAACTGGGAACCTATAATTACTAAGCCAAGGCTCTACCAACTACACCACAGAAGGTTAAAGGGAAACAAACCTAACAACTTATATATGCAATAATAGGAATGAATGCATTCTATCTGAATGCAACTATGTTCATATTACTGTTTTTCCCAACCTCACTCCTGGTTTAGTTTTTACACTTAATTCAACTCCCTATGTCACTCGGAACCAGCAGTAACCAAATAAGCACAATAATATATGAGAGAGCAGGAATCATTTTTACCCCAAGTGGGACTTGAACAAGGAACTTATAATTACTAAGCCAAGGCGCTACCAACTATACCACGGATGATTATAGGGAAAGAAACTTTACAGCTTATATCTGCTATACTAGGAATGAACGAATTCAATCTGAATGCCACCATGAGCATATTACAGTTTCCACAGCAAAACTCGTGGTTTCGTTTTTCCATTTTATTCAACTTCCAATCTTATTCAGGAATAACAATAATCACATAATCACATTACATATATGAAAACATGAATCAGTTTTACCCTGACTAGAACTTAAACCTGGACCTTATAATTAGTAAGATATGGCACTATCAACTACACCAAAGAAGGTTAAAGTTAAACAAACCATACAGCTTATATCTGCTATACTAGGTATGAATGCATTCTATCTAAATGCCACTATGTTCATATTGCAGTTTCCACAACCTCACCCGTGGTTTTGTTTTCACATTAATTCAACATCCCAATCTCATTCGCGACCAACAATAACCAAATAAGCACATTATCAAGTGTAAAAACAAGAATCGTTTTTACCCCGACGGGGACTTGAAAATTGGACTTATAATTACTAAGCCTAGGCGTTACCAAATACACCACAAGAGGTTGAAGAGAACCAAACCTTACAGATTATATCTTCTTTACTAAGAATGAATACATTCCATCTGTTCATATTACAGATTCCTCAACCTCACCCGTGGTTTTGTTTTTGCATTTAATTCAACTCCCATTATCATTCGGGACCAACAGTAACTATATATGCACCTTACCGTATGTGAAAACATGAATCATTATTTCCCCGACTGAAACTTGAACCTGGGACCTATAATCACTAACCCAAGGCGCTGCCAACTACACCACAGAAGGTTACAGTGCAACAAACCTTACAGCTTATATCTGCTTCACTAGGAATGATCGCATTCTAGCTGAATGCCACTATGATTATAATACAGTTTCCCTAACCTCACTCATGGGGTTTTTTTCGAATTTAATTCAACTCCCAATCTTATTCGGGACCAACAATAACCAAATAAGCACACCACCAAATGTGAAAGCCTGAATTAATTTTACCCCAACAGGGACTTAAAACAATATTTTATAATTATTAATCCAGGGCGCTACCAACTTCACCACAGAAGGTTAAAGTGAAACAAACTTTGCAGCTTATATCTGCTATACTAGGAATGAAAGCATTCTATCTAAATGTCACTATGTTCATATTACAGTTTCCCCAACCTCACTCATGGCTTCGTTTTCACAATTAGTTCATCTCCCAATCTCATTCGGGACCAACAATAACCAAATTAGCACATTATCATATGTGAAAACATGTTTCGTTTTTGTTAAAGGGAAACAAGTCTTACAGATTATATCTTCTTTACTAGGAATGAAAGCATTCCATCTGAATGCCACTATGTTCATATTTCAATTTCCCCAACCTCACCCGTGAATTTGTTTTTCTCATTTAATTCAACTCCCAATATCATTTGGGACCAACAGTAACCATATAATCACATTACCATATATTTAAACATAAATCATTTTTACCCCGACTGTAACTTGATCCTGGGACTTATAATTACTAAGCCATGGCACTACCAACTACACCACAGAGGGTTGTAGGGAAACAAACCTTAGAGCTTATATATGCTATACTAGGAATGATCGCTTTCTATCTGAATGCCACTCTGCTTATAATACAGTTTCCCCAACATCACTCGTGGTTTCGTTTTTGCATTGAATTCAACTCCCAATCTCATTCGAGACCAACAATATCCAAATAAGCACATTACCCAATGTGGAGATATGAATAATCTTATATCCTGACTGGGACTTGAACCTGGGACTTATAATTGCTAAGCCAAGTTGCTATCAACAGCACCATAGAAGATTAAAAGGAAACAAATCCTTTCACCATATATCTGCTGTATTAGGAATGAATGCATTCCATCTGAATGCCACTATGTTCATATTACTGATTCCCCAACCTCACTCGTGGTTTCGTTTTCACATTTCATTCTACTCCCAATCTCATTTGGGACCAACAATAACCAAATAAGCACATTGCTATATGGGAAAGCATGAATTATTTTTACCCCAGCCAGGACTTGAACCTATATCTTATAATTATTAAGCCATGGCGCTACCAACTACACCACTGAAGGTTAAAGTGAAACAAAACTTACAGCTTATATATGCTGTACTAGGAATGAACGAATTCTATCTGAATGCCACTATCTTCATATTACAGTTTCCCCAACCTCACTCATGGCTTTGTTTCCGCATTCAATTCATCTCCCAATCTCATTCGGGACAAGCAATAACCAAATAAGCACATTACCATACGTGAAAACATGAATCGTGTTTCCCCGATCGGGACTTGAAGCTGGACTTATAATTACTAAGCCAAGGCGCTGCCAACTACACCACAGAAGGCTACAGGAAAACAAACATTACAGCTTATATCTTCTATACTAGGAATGAACGCATTCTATCTGAATGCCACTATGTTCATATTGCAGTTTTCCCCAACCTCACTCGTGGTTTTGTTTTCTCATTTAAGTCCACTCGCAATGTCAATCGGGACAAACAATAACCAAATAAGCACATTACCATATGTGAAAACATGAATCGTTTTTACCCTGACTGGGACTTATAATAACAAGGGCAAGTCACTACCAACTACGCCACAGAAGGCATAGGGAAACAAACCTTACAGCTTATATCTGCTATACTAGGAATGAACACATTCTATCTGAATGCCACTATTTTCATATATCAGTTTCCCCATTCTCAGGCATGGTTTCGTTTTCGCATTTATATCAACTCCCAATCTCATTTGGGACCAAAAATAATCATATAAGCACATTACCATATGTGAAAACATGAATCATTTTCACCCCGACTGGGACTTGAACCTGGGATTTATAATAACAAGGCTAAGGAGCTACCAACTACACCAGAGAATGGCTAAAGGGAAACAAATCTTACAGCTTAAATCTGCTATACTAGGAATGAATGCATTCTATCTGAATGCCACTATGTTCATTTTACAGTTTCTCTATTCTCACTCCTGGTTTCGTCTTCGCTTTTACTTCGACTCCCAATCCTATTCGGGACCAATAATAACCAAATAAACACATAACCATATGTGAATACATGAATCATTTTTGTCTCTACCAGGACTTGAACCTGCAACTTATATTTACTAAGCCTAGACACTACCAACTACACCACAGAAGCTTAAAAGGAAACAAACCTTACAACTTATATCTGCTATACTAGGATTGAACGCATTCTGTCTGCATGCCACTTTGTTCATATTACAGTTTCCCCAACCTCACTCATGGTTTTGTTTTCGCATTTATTTCAACTTCCAATATCAGTCGGTATGAGCAACAACCAAATAACCATATTACCATATGTGAAAACTTGAATCAGGTTTAACCCGACCGCGACTGAACCTGGAACTTATAATTTCTCAGCCTAGTCGCTACCAACTACAGCACAGAAGGTTAAAGGGAAACAAATCTTTTCAGCTTATATCTGCTATACTAGGAATGAACGCATTCTATCTTGATGCTACTATGTTTATATTATAGTTTCCCCAACCTCACTTGTGGTTACGTTTTTGCATTCAATTAAATTTAAAATCTCATGTGAGACCAACAATAACTAAATAAGCATATTACTATACGTGAAAACATGAATCTATTTTACCCTGACTGGGACTTGAACCTGGGACTTATAATTACTAACCCAAGTCTATATCAACTTCACCACAGAAAGTAAAAGGGAAACAAATCCTTACAGCTTATATCTGCAATACTAGGAATGAATGCATTCTATCTGAATGCCACTATGTTCATATTGCAGTTTCCCTAACCTCACTCATGGTTTCGTTTTCAAATTTATTTTGAATCCCTGTCTCATTTGGGATCAACAATAACAAAATAGGCCTATTACTATAAGGGAAAATAAGAATAGTCTTTACCACAACGGGGACTTGAACCTGATACTTATAATTACTAAACCAAGGTGCTACCATGTACACCACAGAAGGTTAAAGGGAAACAAACCTTTCAGCTTTTATCTGCTATGCTATTAATGAACGCATTCTATCTGAATGCCACAAAATTCATATTATAGCTTCCCCAACTTCACCCGTGGTTTGGTTTTTCACATTTAACTCCTAATTTCATTTGGGACCAACAATTGAACCTGGGACGTATGATTATAAAACCAAGGCGCTATAAACTACACCACAAAATATTACAGGGAAACATACCTTACAGCTTATTTTGCTATACTAGGAATGAACGTATTCTATCTGATTGCCATTATGTTCTTAATACAACTTCCCCCACCTCATTCGTGGTTTCGTTTTCGCATTTAATTCAACTCCCTATCTCATTTAGAAAAAAGAATAACCAAATAAGCACATTACCCTATGTGAAAACATGAATCATATTTACCCCGACCAGGACATGAACCTGAATCTTATAATTACTAAGCCAAGCCGCCACCAACTACACCAGATAAGGTTAAATTAAAATAAAACTTTCAGTGCATATCTGCTACAATAGGAATGAACTCATTTTATCTGAATGCCACTATGCTCATATGACAGCTTCTCCAAACTCATTCGCGATTTCGTTTTCGCATGTAATTCAACTCCCAATCTCATTCGGGACAAACAATAACCAAATAAGCACATTACCATATAAGAAAACATGAATCATTTTTATCCTGACTGGGACTTGAACCTGGGTCTTATAATGACTAAAACAAGGTGCTACCAAATACACAACAAAAGTATAGAGGGTAATAAACCTTAAAGCTTATATCTGTTATACTAGGAATGAACACATTATATCTGAATGCCAATATGTTCAAAATACATATTCCCCAACCTCACTTGTGGTTTCGTTTTCGCATTTAATTCAACTCACAATCTCATTCGAAACCAACATTAATCAAGTAAGCACATAATCATCTATGAAAACATAAATCATTTTTACTCCGGATATTCTGAATATGTAAATGGCTATGGAAAGGAATTAAAAGAAACTTTTAGATCCTTAACTTTTTTAAGCTTATTACTTATTACTATTGTTATTATAATTAATAATTATTATTCCTTATATTTTCATTATAATTATTATTATTATTATTATTATTATTATTATTATTGTTATTATTATTATTATTATTATTATTATTATTATTATTATTATTATTATTATTATTATTATTATTATTAATATTATTATTATTATTATTATTATTATTATTATTATTATTATTATTATTATTATTATTATTATTATTATTATTATTATTATTATTATTATTATTACTATTATTATTGTCATTATTAATATTATTATTATTATTATTATTATTATTATTATTATTATTATTATTATTATATCTGATATCCGTTTGTCTCTGGGAAATCTTAGTCTTATAATAAACTGAAGGGCAAGAACGGTCCAAGCAAACATCGTAGAACATATTTAATTAATCTCCTTATAATACATCACAACACAACGTTTCAAACATCCACTGTGTTCATAATCATGTACCTATGAAAGAGTGAAAAAGAATATATACTTAAGCAGTTACTCTAAATAAACACAATTATAGTTGTAAAAAAAAGGTAAAATATATATATACAGGACATTCACACAAGTTAATGAAATTTACATATATCTAAATGTATGTAGAATTAAAAAGAAACACTTTCACACTAATAAAATTTGTTTTACAAAATTCTGAGAGGGTAACATGAGCCATCTTTGTTTAATTTAGGATTAGATTTTGAAATAAATAATGACTCTGCTATCCTGATTTCATTTTCGCTTTTTCCTCTGTATATAATTTTGAAATCATTTATACTGAAATTGCACTTACAGATATTAGAACAGTGTTCTCGAATGCTTGAGTTTACTGGAGCTGACAATGGTTTTCCAGTACGACAAGATGACCCGTGGTGTTCGTGGTATCTAACCAATACACATTTCTTAGTTGAGCCAACATATGCTAGTTGGCATTTGGGGCAGTTAAATTGATAAACTACCATCGAACAAAACGAGTCAGGTAACTTGTCCTTATGGATTACATAATTTTTAAGTTTATGGTTGTTATAAAATAAAATGAATGGTTTAATATGAGGGTAGTATCTGTAAAATATTGTAGTTAGTTGCTTTTTTAGGTAATGGTTTAAATTATCATTAAAGTATGGCAATTTTATATACATCTGCATCTTTTTAGGACCCTCTTTAACAAGTTTGGGGCAGAAAATCTTATTAAGAAAATTTCTAAGATGTTTATAAAATATGTTGGGTGGATATTTTAAACAAGGAGGACTATTTGAATAAAATGGGTGACATTTTGAGTGATACTGCAACATTTGAGAGAATCACTAATGTAAATATAATGAAAAATAATTTGTTACTGGAGGATAAACTTAACAGGTTTTTAAAACAAATATATCAAAAGACATGCATATCAGATGAGGAGTACAGATCAATATATGCATCAGGCTCCAATCCAGGAATTATGTATGGATTACCAAAACTGCACAAAGTGAATATTCCCCTCCGTCCTGTACTCTCATCATTCAAGACTTTTAATTATAATTTATCAAAATTTCTCGTACCTCATCTAGAACATCTCACTGTGAACAATTACTCATTGTCGAATTCATTTGAATTTTTCAATGACGTAAAAGACTTAAGATTAGATGACAATGCATTCATTGTTAGCCTTGACATCACGTCTCTCTACACTAATGTACCTGTTAGTGAAGCTGTAGACGTCGCTACCAATCTGATGTATGAGAACGACAATAGTTTTCGGGGCATGGACCGTTCGTTGTTCAAGAAAATGCTGAATTTAGCCGTGGGAGACTCATATTTCTTGTTCAACGACAATTACTACAAACAAACTAACGGATTGGCAATGGGATGTCCATTATCTGCTACATTATCCAACATATTTTTATGTTTTCATGAAACATCCTGGTTAAATGATTGTCCTGAAGAGTTCAAACCTACTTTTTATAAAAGATACGTTGATGATACGTTTGTGATCTTTAGAAAACAAGAACATGCCCAAAAGTTTTTTAACTATATGAACGACAAACATAATAAAATAGTTTACAATGGAGGTTGAGAATGATAATAAAATCTCGTTTCTAGATATGCTAATTATGAGACAAAATAACAAATTAGATATAAGCATTTACAGAAAACCATCTTTTTCTGGACTTGGCGTAAATTTCATAAGCTGTTGCTACGAAAATTTTAAACATAATTCATTTTG
>JAXCGZ010022990.1:52500-65000 GCA_037179515.1 Halocaridina rubra
TATATATATATATATATATATATATATATATATATATATATATATATATATATATATATATATATGTATGTATGTATATTCAATCAGCAGTGAAGGCGAAGAGTGTAGCCAGAATAACCAGGGAAGAAAATAACAACCACCAAACAAGAGAAGAGTACAGACGAACAAAGAGAGTAGCAAAGAGAATGGCAGCCATTGCAAAGGGAGAAGCAAAGAGAGTGTGGTATGAGATGATGGGAACACCAGAGGGAGAAAATATGATTTGCAAAATTGCAGACTCGAGAAAAAAAAACAGGCAGGACGTAGGAGAAGTAGGAATCCTAATAGATGAAAATGGAAATATCCTAATAGAGGAAGGAGAAGTCAAGAGAATGTGGAAAGAATATTTTTCCCATCTCTTAAACACTGAAAACGATTGTGCAGAACTAGAAAATGTCCCTCCAGTAGAATAACCGATAGTAAACATCAGTGAAAGTGAAGTAGAAAATGCTATAAATAAAGGAAAATCAAATAAAGCTGCTGGAAAGTCAGAGGTAACAATAGAAATGATCAAAGCTTTGTGAAATCTAGGAAAAGAGTGGGTGCATACACTGTTGGATAAGATCTGTGATGTAGAGGAAATGCCAAGGAACTGGAATGATAGTTGGATGATTAATATATATAAACAGAAAGGAGACGTGCTAGATTGTGGGAACTACAGGGGAATAAAGCTTTTGGAACATGTATTTAAGATATTAGAGAGATTAGTAGAAGGAAAATTGAGAGTCTTGATAGATATACATGAACAGCAGTTTTGATTTATGAAAGGAAAGAACACAGTGGATGCAATGTTTAATAGTACGTCAAGTCCAAGAAAAATATTTAGAAGGAAACAGAAAAGTTTACATGTGTTTAGTGGATCTTGAAAAGGCGTATGACAGGGTACCGATAATAGTGGTGTATTGGTGTTTGAGAAGGAGAGGAGTACCAGAGAAGTTAGTAAGAATAGTGAAGATGATGTATGAGGGGGCAGGAACCTCCGTACAGACAAAGTATGGGGAGACTGAGGCATTCCCTGTGGAGGTCGGCCTCCATAAGGGATCAGCTCTGAGTCCGTTCTTGTTCCTCGTTGTTATCGACACTTTGACAAGAGAGTTAAGAAATACTGATGAGCTGTGGGAACTGATGTTTGTCATTATAGCAGACACAGAAGATGAACTGAAAGAAAGGATTGAAAGTAAACTCAGGAAAGACAGAGCTAATGGTTAGTAGTAAAGGAGGTCAGGAAGAGGTAAACCTCCAATTGGAAGATGGTACAGTGCTAAGTCAGAGCAGTGAGTTTAACTACTTGGGATCAGTATTAAGAGGTACTGAGAAAGCAGTGAGACAGAGTGAGGGAAGCGTGGCGAAAATGGAAAGTGACTGGAGTTATCTTAGACAAGAAAATGCCGTTAAAACTCAGAATGAAGATATACAAGACAGTGGTCAGGCCTGTACTGCTATATGGGGCGGAAGCTTAGTCGCTTAGCAGGAGAGAGGAGGGACTGTTAGAGAGAACAGAAATGAGGATGGTTAGATGGATTGCTGGAATATCATTACTGGAGAGGAGAGAGATGAGAGATATAAGAAAAATGTGTGGAATTTGTAATGTCATAGAGAAGGCTAGGGATGCTCGTCTGAGATACTATGGCCATGTAATAAGAAGACGGGAGGAGGAACCAATCAGAAGAGCTAAGAACATGCCAGTGATAGGGAGAAGGAGTGTGGGGGCGCCAGCGGATCAGATGGATGGACGAGGTGGGGAGGGATATGGTTGAAGTTGGATTGGAGGAGGGAGATGCAAGGGATAGGAACAAGTGGACGAAGTTGACTCGAGCGGCCGACCCTGCTATTCAGTGGGATTAATAAGGTCAAAGGAAGAAGAAAGAAGATATATATATATCTATATATATATATATATATATATATATATATATATATATATATATATATATATATATATATATATATATATATATATATATATATATATATATATATATACACATGTACCTGCGTATATATATATATACATATATATATATATATATATATATATATATATATATATATATATATATATATATATATATATATATATATATATATATATATATATATATATATATATATATATATATATATATATATATATATATATAATATATATATATATATATATATATATATATATATATATATATATATATATATATATATATATATATATATATATATATATATATATATATATATATATATATATATATATATATATACAGTATATGTATATGTACCTGTGTATATATATATATATATATATATATATATATATATATATATATATATATATATATATATATATATATATATATATATATATATATATATATATATATATATATATATATATATATATATATATATTATATATATTTATATATATATATACATATATATATATATATATATATATATATATATATATATATATATATATATATATATATATATATATATATATATATATATATATATATATATATATATACATATATATATATATATATATATATATATATATATATATATATATATATATATATATATATATATATATATATATATATATATATATATATATATATATATATATATATATATATATATAAATATGCATATAAATATATATATATATATATATATATATATATATATATATATATATATATATATATATATATATATATATATATATATATATATATATATATATATATATATATATATATATATATATATATATATATATATATATATATATATGAGTGTGTGTGTGTACCTGCGTATATATCTATCTATCTATCTATCTATCTATCTATCTATCTATCTATCTATATATATATATATATATATATATATATATATATATATATATATATATATATATATATATATATATATATATATATATATATATATATATATATATATATATATATATATATATATATATATATAATATATATATATATATATATATATATATATATATATATATATATATATATATATATATATATATATATATATATATATATATATATATATATATATATATATATATATATATTTATATATATATATATATATATATATATATATATATATATATATATATATATAAATATATGTATATATTTATATATATATTTATATATATATATATATATATATATATATATATATATATATATATATATATATATATATATATATATATATATATATGCGCCATTTTTATTGTCCGAACAGCATATTTCTATTCCCAGGCTTCTGTTTAATGATTCGAATAAATTTTACACATATTTACATCATTATATAGCATGTGAAGATTCACTGATAGTATCTGTATTGACAGTTTTCTTGAAAGCACAATGTTTATAATGCACAGACGTATGAGTGTTTTC
Organism: Halocaridina rubra; assembly: GCA_037179515.1. Lineage (NCBI taxonomy): Eukaryota > Metazoa > Arthropoda > Malacostraca > Decapoda > Atyidae > Halocaridina > Halocaridina rubra. The sequence continues at coordinate 55,989 of JAXCGZ010022990.1, forward strand.
ATAGATAGTTGGAAATAATCTAAGAGTGTTAGTAATGTTTGTTCATGGAAGTATTTAAATCAACAACTCCATAGAAATCAAAGTTTAAAAGAAGTGAGAACATTATTCTGGTGATGTAATACAGAATTTCTGTAAACTGAAAATGTTATTCAAGTTTCCTTTTACCGCTACTGTTCCCTTGTAATAGACGACCAGTTTTCTTGAGAATCCAACTTATAACGTAAAGGCAAATGAGAGAAAATACTCCAATAAGTGCCAAGACGTCTAACATTAAGATTCTCATCCAAGAAACTTTTACCGCTGGAGATCTAAGAGAAAGAGCTCCTTGGTGCCTGATCACATACTCTGTCCAAAATATGGCACGCTCCAAAGGGGATTCCATCTGGTCTCGAAACGTCCTAGATACTGTATCAACTTTCTGATAAAATCTGAAACTCAGAGAGTGCTTTTCACTAAAATGTTGGTGAAAAGTAATGCTAATAGTTCTAGTTACTAATATATCCTATGCTCTGCAAATAGAGCAACCAAGGGAGTTAAGAAGATAAAAACATGAAATCCAATAGTCCAAGCTACCTTTAGCAGGAACTGTTCTTATAATAATGGTAAATAATGCTTGCAAATGTACCATTCCAGAGTTTGAATAAATTTCTAGAGAGGGTTTGTTTACGGGTTGAAGTGCGCTTACCTAGGATTATCGATGATTTCGTTGATAGCCTCTACAATCTTTTGTACAGTCAGTTCCTCCCAGACTAAGGAGAGGCCGTACTCCATATGAACAATATGTTCTGCATTTTTTTCTTGGTCACCAAATATAGGTAATGCAAGCATAGGCGTTGCGTGATATGCAGATTCTTGAAAACTTAATTTTCCTCCATGGGTAATGAAAAGTTTTACATTTGGATGAGCTGTGTGGGATAAGATAAATTAAATAGGATCAGTAATTCGACAGACATAAGCAATAAAAATTAATGCAAACAAAACAATCACTATCTCAAGCAGTATATATCTGTGAGTATGGTACTATTAAAATGTTCGTTATATATATATTAAGACGCTATTACATACTTCCATACTACTACTGTTTATGAGTTTTTCACAGGTAGCTTCTCTTTGTTATATACATGACCTAGTCAAAAAATCAGGCAAGGTTCGCACTTTCTTATGATCAGCTGTTCCAGTTGTTAGAAACATAAACAATCATTAATCTTGAATGAGAAAAGAGTTGCATCAATAATTTTATACTGGCTTAGTACGTCAGTGGGTGGGGGGGGGGGGAAGAACATAGGGAATTGGAGAGTAAGTTTGTCTCGTGTGATACGCCTTAAAAATGTTCCCTGGAATACGCTTTCACTTTGTTAGACAAGTCATGCAGAAGGCAAGATGGTATTCGCGGAAACTATTAAGTTCCTTAGTGCGTCATATTAATGAAAAAACATTTATGGGAATATATGAAAGTCACATGTCAGTTTTGTACCAAATGACAGAGTACTGTTCCAGTAACATTGGTGCTGAAACAATTTTGTTTCATTCCTAATAACCAAGAGTTAATTTTATGAGATAGAGAATTCATGCCTGTTTTTTAGCATTTTGAGTGATTATATGAAGATATTTGTGAAAAGTTTGTTTGTCTTAGCTTTAGAGGCATACAGTAGAGCACAAGAACAAGCTACGAAGCAATACCCCAACCCTCAGAAGTCCTAGTTCTCTGACCTTAAGGCATGATAATTAGAAAGAAGAATGGTATTGCATGCCTCACTGGCATATTCCCTTTTTGATTCTCTTGATAGAAGAGCGAGTTTATTATTTATGTACTATTCATGCAGTGAAAATACAATATTCTTTTGTCTGTGTGTAATGTTTTATTCTGCTTTTGCATTTATGGTTTATGTGTAGCTCGCATATTATTGGTTTTGTTTTGTGTTTTTTCTTTTCTTTTATTACGCCGTGTATAACCGCATTTTTTTTTTTTATACAGCTATAATCGCCTGAATTTGATATTTTCCAGTAAATGTATTAAGGAAGAAACAGATATTCAATTTTCTTTTTAAATTTTTCGTGTGATTAATGTTATTGCCATTGTATTAATTAATTCAGCATATAGATTATTATTTTGGCTAGTATGTTGTCATAAGCAATAGCATCATTATTTTTTTTATTTGTTTTTATAATATAGCTATTATTATTATTATTATTATTATTATTATTATTATTATTATTATTATTATTATTATTATTATTATTATTATTATTATTATTATTATTAGTGCCCTGTGGTGGCGGGCACAGCATCAGAGAATAGCCCCAACGTATTCCCTGCGTGTCGTCAGAGGCGAATAAGAGTGGACGGGACAGGGGGACTAGGAATCCCCCCCTTGTATTAACCTCCTGCGAAGCGTCAAAGAAGAAGGGGAGTAGAGGGGAGAATAAGTTCTCCCCAAACTATAGTTTTGGGGTGTCTAAATGTGCGTGGTTGTAGTATGATAGAGAGCAAATGATGTGAGATTGGATATATGTTTGGTAAGAGGAGGATGGATGTATTGGCATTGTGAGAGACGAAGATGAACGGAAAAGGAGAAATGGTATTTGGTGATGTGATGGGTAGGGTGTCTGAGGTTGAAAGGGGGGAGAGCGAGAGAAGGTGTGGCATTATTGCTGAGTGAATGGATGGTAAATAAGGTAGTGGAATAGAAAGAAATGTCGTCTTGGCTGATGTGTGTTAGGGCTAGGATAGGTAGGGAATGTTGGGCTTTTGTTAGTGCGTATGGGCCAGGATGTAAGAGAAGTGAGGAAGAGCGGGATGAATTCTGGAATGAGTTAACTAGGTGTGTGGATGGTCTGAGTAGAAGGAACTATGTAGTTGTGTTGGGTGACTTGAATGCCAGAGTGGGTGATGGAGAGGTAGAAGGTGTTGTAGGAGAAGTATGGTGTACCAGGTGGGAATGAGAGTGGCGAGACCCTATTAGATATGTGTGTGGAGAAAGAGTTGGTGATAAGTAATAGTTTTTTCAAGAAGAAGTTAATAATTAAGTATACATGGATGAGAGTGGCAAATGGAAGAGTGAAAGAAAGAGCATTAATGGATTATGTGTTGGTAGCAAAGAGCATGATCGGTAGAGTGAAAGATGTGCATGCATTTAGGGGTGTGGCTGCTGGGATGTCTGATCATTTTTTGGTTGAAGTAAAAGTGATAGTAGCAAAAGAGTGGGGAAATAGAGTGGGGGATGTAGAAAGAAAATAGTGAAGGTGGAAGAGTTGAAAAAGCCAGAGAAAAGACAGGAATACCAGGACAGGTTGAGAGTGGCATATTACAGGGTGAAAGAAAGAAAAGTTTGGGAGTTAGAGGAGGAATGGGGGTTGATGAAAGAAGGTTTTGTGGGAAATGCACGTGATGTGTGTGGAAAGAGGTTTGTTGGAGGTGTCATGAGGATGAGCAGCGAGTGGTGGAATGTAGGGGTGAAATTAAAGGTGGAAGAGAAAAAGGGAGCTTTTGAGGAATGGCAGCAGTGTAAAAGTAGGGAGAAGTATGAAAGATATAGGGAGAAAAATGTGGAAACCAAGCGGAAGGTAGAGGAAGAGAAGAGGTTGGCAAATGTTAGGTGGGGACAGGATTTTAGTAGGTCATATGAGGAGAATAAAAAGAACTTTTGGATAGAAGTGAAGAGAGCAAGGAAAGGTGGATTGAGGATGGAAGAGACAGTGAAAGATGTGAATGGACAGAAGTTAAGAGGGAATGATGCAAGGAAAAGATGGGCAGAATATTTTGAGTGCATGCTGAATGTTGAGGAAGATAGAGAGGCAGCTATTGTGGCAGTGGGGGGTGTTCAAGTGCCAGTAATGGGAGATGAAAATGAGAGAGACATTACAAGAGAGGAGGTGAAAAGGGCATTGTATGATGCAAAAGCAGGTAAAGCACCTGGAATGGATGGTGTGAGAGCGGAGATGTTGAAAGAAGGGGGTGTGACTGCATTGGAATGGTTAGTGAGAGTGCTTAATATATGCCTTATGTTGTCAATGGTGCCAATGGAATGGGTGATTGCTTGTATAATGCCCCTATACAAAGGTAAGGGAGATATGTATGAATGCAGTAATTTTAGGGGTATAAGTTTGTTGAGTGTGGTAGGTAAAGTGTATGGTAGGATTAGGGATAAGACAGAAAATGTGATCGCGGAAGTGCATAGTGGTTTTAGGAGAGGTAGAGGTTGTATAGATCAGATTTTTATAGTTAGGCAGTTATGTGAGAAATATTTAGCAAAGGGTAAGGAGGTGTATTTTGCATTTTTGGATCTGGCGAAAGCGTATGATAGAGTTGATAGAGAGGCAATGTGGAATGTTTTGAGATTATATGGAATTAATGGAAAATTGTTGCATGCATTGAAGAGTTTGTATGAAGGGAGTAGAGCTTTTGTTAGGGTTTGGAATGAAGTGAGTGAGTGGTTTCCAGTGAGTGTGGGATTGAGACAGGGATGTGTGATGTCACCATGGCTGTTCAATTTGTATATTGATGGAGTTGTAAGAGAAGTGAATGAGCGAGTGCGTGGTCGAGATTTGAGAATGGTAGATGGGGATGATAACGAGTGGGAGCTGAATCAGTTGCTGTTTGCAGATGATACTGTGGTGGTGGAAGGTTCAGAGGAAAAGCTGTGTCAGTTAGTGTCAGAATTTGGAATGGTGTGTGAGAGAAGGAAGTTGCGAGTGAATGTGGGAAAGAGTAAGGTTATGAGGTGTACAAGAAATGAGGATGGTGCTGGATTGAATGTTATGTTGAATGGAGAGACACCTGAGGAAGTTGATCAGTTTAAGTATTTAGGCTCGGTTATAGCTGCAAATGGTGAAGTGGAAGCAGATGTGTGTAACAGAGTGAATGAAGGATGTAAAGTGTTGGGTGCGTTGAAAGGAGTGATGAAGATTAGAGGGTTGGAAATGAATGTTAAGAAAGTTTTGTATGAGAAAGTGGTTGTGCCAGCTGTGATGTATGGATCAGAGTTATGGGGTATGAAAGTAAGTAGGAGACGGAAACTAACTGTGTTTGAGATGAAGTGCCTGAGGAGTATGATTGGTGTATCTTGGTTGGATATGGTTAGGAATGAAGTGGTGAGAGCAAGAACGGGTGTGAGGAGAGAACTTGCAGACAGAGTAGATATGAATGTTCTGAGATGGTTTGGCCATGTGGAAAGGATGGATGATGAAAGACTGCTGAAAAAGGGGATGAATGCGAGAGTTGATGGGAGAAATGCTAGAGGGAGGCCTAGGTTTGGGTGGATGGATGGAGTAAGGAGAGCCCTGAATGATAGGAGGATGGATGTGACGGAAGCAAGCGAGCGTGCTAGGAATAGGCATGAGTGGCGAGCGATTGTGACGCAGCTCTGATGGGCATCTGCTGTTACCACGGGGCTGCATCTTACAGAGGTAGCCCTGTGGTAGGGGCAGTAGGAGGAGTTGGCAGTTGTGAAGCGACACAGGGTGTGGAAGAGCCGGGAGGATGGGCTGTGGCACTCCAGCAGTGCCATCTGAACGGTCGCTAGCTCCCTCGTCATTGCCCATAGAGTATAGTAATCCTCTTATTGTTTTCATTCTTTGATGTCGGCTACCCCCCTGTTAAAGGGGGAAACAGCCAAGGTAGGGATATTATTATTATTATTATTATTATTATTATTATTATTATTATTATTATTATTATTATTATTATTATTATTATTACTTCTGGTTATTGTTGACCAAATGCTTATATTTATTATTGCTACTGTTTCGATTACTTTGCTTTCTGGTGCTATTAACACCGATTATTTGTATTTTATTTATTTTTAATTCTGTTATGAATATTGTTTAATATACCATTCTACTCACTGCTGCCCTACGCTATTTCCAATCATTAAGGTCTTCTAGCTAATAAAATGAATACTCGTTAATGTCCCTAAATCTTTTGGTGTATTGATTAAAACGATACTAGCGGCCTCTGTCCTAGTTTCTGTATTGTATATCGTTCTGTTGCCTGGAAGTACAATTTTTCATCATCATTTCCCTTTGCCTATTTGAGGATTGCCTACAATTGCAGATACCGAGCATGCGTGATATCTCAGATTTTTCTTGCCCAGGTCTTCTTTATTTATCTCTGACTGCAGAATAGGATTGCAGAGTGAATCCATTTCCCCCTGAATGGGATCTCTTTCAAACTACTTCTGTTAACACTCCATCCATATACACATTAAGTAACCGTGGTGAAATTATGCAACCTTGAAAGAACCACACATTAACCTCAAGCCAATTGGTCATTCCATTCCTGACTCTCACACATGCTTTATTATTGATGTAAAAACTCATCACCTCTTTTAACAAACTACTTCTTAATCCATATACTCGTAATACGCTTTGCAACGCTATTAAACTAGCCATGTGCTTTCTCCAACTGCATGAAAGCTTTGCCTGTCTTCATCAGACACTGTTCTTCTTTGATCATTTTTTTAGTTCCATTCTTCCTTTCCCAATGTTTTCAGGCAACACTCTTCCATATACCTTTCCCACCACATTTAACAAATTATTTCGCTATAAGTATAAAATTTATGCTTATCTCGGTTCCCTTTATTAAGTGAATCTACACATGCACTCCTCCAGTCATTTGTGACCCTCCCTTTCCTAAAAGAAACATGCAGCACACTCAGCATCCAATCCATTATCATCTCTCCATATTTGCTAGATTTCTACATGGCAACCATCTAATCAAGGCTTTGCTTGTTTTTATCACTGTCAGTACCATTTGCAAATCCTCCCTAGCAATTTCATAACCATTCTCCTCACTTCTCATTAGCATTTTCCAAGTATCTCCCATGGCAGCAATTACAGCATTTTTATCAATTTTCACATTTAGCAGTTCCCTCTCACTTTTATCAGATCCATGAAACTGCCCATTTATTCCTTTCACTCTCTCCTCCCCAATGGTCTTCTCTTTTGAAATCCTTTTCCCTTTCTTCCCTTTTATTCACATGTTTATCAATTTTCAGACAAACATCTACTCCACCTTATTATCTGCTTTTCTCTTTGCCTCTCTAACCATGTGCTTTACTAAAATTTTCTTTGCTATGTACTTTTCATATAACTCCACATTTTCTCTCTGCAACCATATAACATATGACAGCCTTTTTTCAGCCACTGATTCAGTCCATTTTGTATTTCTTATATTCATAAATATGTTTTTGTTTCCTATCTCCCCTCTTACCCTTCCTTCCTGGTGGTCCCCTATGGGTCAAAAGCGTGCACGCCGCGCCACAAATTCTCCCTTCCTCTTCCTTTCAAATCAAGGCATTTTATTAAAAAAAAAAATAAAATAGGAGACTTTTACTAACCCCAGGTAGAACATTTTGAAGTTTTCCTTTATTTTTACAAATTCACTCCTGTTTCAGATGATTTCACATACGAGGACACCATGGCCCGTTCACCCTCCTGGGTGGATATCTAAAACTAACAAACTAACTTCAGTCTACAATTCACTGCCCTTCCATTTGGTTCAACCTATCCGTCTCAGCCAGCGCACTAATTTTGAACATTTCCGAACTTCCTCCTTAAATGCCTCATTTCTTCCACTCCTTCTTTCCCCCCTTTCTTTCACCTTATATTCTACACATTCGTTAGCTTGTCATATACTTACAGTCTTTATCTTTCTGTTCGCTCACTTTCAACACATCTCCTCCTATCTTCCATTTCTTCTTTCTTCACCTTTCTTCCACTTTCACTCTAATAATGATCAGATATTATACCACTAGCTCTCTCAGTACATTCACATGCAGTACTCTTCCACTCCTCCACTCGTTTACTACTCTCTCTCTCTCTCTCTCTCTCTCTCTCTCTCTCTCTCTCTCTCTCTCTCTCTCTCTCTCTCTCTCTCTCTCTCTCTCTCTCTCTCTCTCTCTCTCTCTCTCTCTCTCTCTCTCTCTCTCTCTCTCTCTCTCTCTCTCTCTCTCTCTCTCTCTCTCTCTCTTCACATGCATCCTCGACTGAGTTTTCTGACTAAAGGGGTTAAGCCTCAGCATTATAGTATCATTCTACCACTTCATCTTCATCTTTTCTTCGGAGACTAATTAAGGGAACCCAGCCACTGGGTTAAGCAGGCCAGCTTAGTTCAGTGTCGGTCCCAAGCCAGATAAATGGGGAGGGTTTCCAGGATAGTCCTAGCAAGACACTGGAAGAAAACCTCTTTGCTCAAGCAACGCATGGCTGGCCAAGCATGGTCAACCGACTGACAGCTAGAGACCTATATACTCAGGCGTATGGTGAGTAAGGCGACAAGCTAATTAAGGGCCAAAACATCGCCACTTGATGATATAACAGTCACGCAGTACATTCGATGAATTTTTCCTTCTAGTTCCTTCATATGTAGATTAGCAGATCTGAGATTATACACAAAGAATGTAAAAAAAAAAAAATAAGCCAGAAGATAACAATAAGTGACTGACACAAAGTTATATAGAAAGCAAATAAAGCAATGCTACTATGGCATTAAGAACTCTTAAATGATTATGCTATTAGACACTGATATATATTGTTTTGAATATTATGCTATGCATGATATATAGGTCCAAGTAATATCAGTGACTGTATAAAGATGCTAAATCTGGACACTGTTTCTATAACGCAATCTCTAAATTGTCGCTTGTTTATATATTAAACCTGCTGCACTTTCAGTACAGAATAGTAATAGGGTATGTATTTGCAGTCCTACCTTCATTATGGCAGCCAAATGTAAGGAATAGCTCAGTATTTATCAGAGGAATTGATAGGTGAGTTATTTCTCATTACATGAAATGATTTAATAGACACGAGTTTTATATATTACCTAAAATGTCTTGCTGAGGTAGCCATTTACTGATAAAGACATTTTCTGGGGTATTTGCAATAATGCCCTCAAATTTCCAAATGACTCTTTGATCCAATTTCCTGAATGCATCCAAAAACATATACATGCATTCCACTGGCATTGATTCACTTCTGGCAACTGATCCTAGACTAAAATAGACCACTCCA
>JAXCGZ010022990.1:70000-80511 GCA_037179515.1 Halocaridina rubra
TCTACGTCTGCCCTCCACGTCCATCTCCATCACTCTCACACCCACGTAGTCTTCATCTCTCCTCTTCACATGACCGAACCACTGTAATCTCCTCTCCTGCTCTTTCTCCGACGCCTCCACCACCTTCACTGTACCTCTGATCTGGTCATTTCGTATCCTGTCCTCCCCCGTCACCCCACACATCCACCTCAGCATTCTCATTTCTGCTACATCTATCTTCCTTTCTTGAACCTTTTTCACAGGCCACGTCTCCGCACTGTACAGCAACGCTGGTCTCACAACTGACTTGTACACTTTTCCTTTCACTCTAGCACTGATTTTCTTGTCACATAGCACCCCTGATGTTCTCTTCCAGCTGTTCCATGCTACCTGGATCCTATGATCAATCTCTCTCTCTAGGTCTCCATCCTTCGTTACGTAGGAGCCGAGGTATATATATATATATATATATATATATATATATATATATATATATATATATATATATATATATATATATATATATATATATATATATATATATATATATATATATATATATATATATATATATATATATATATATATATATATATATATATATATATATATATATATATATATATATATATATATATATATATATATATATATATATATATATATATATATATATATATATATATATATATATATATATATATATATATATATATATATATATATATATATATATATATATATATATATATATATATATATATATATATATATATATATATATATATATATATATATATATATATATATATATATATATATATATATATATATATATATATATATATATATATATATATATATAATTACCAAGTCAAGGTGCTACCAACTACACACCACAGAAGGTTAAAAGGAATCCAACCATATAGCTTATATCTGCATTCTATCTGAATGCCACTATGTTCATATTACAGATTCCCCAACCTCACTCGTGACTTCATTTTAACATTTAATTTTATTCCCAATCTCATTAGGGTCATACAATAACCAAGCAAGCACATAATATATGTGAAAACATGAATAATTTTTCCCCTACCGTGACTCGAACCTAGGACTTATATTTATATATGATTAAGCACAAACTGTTAGCATACAGCACTAAATGGTAATGAAGCCCATCAGTGAAGCAACACATAATAAAAATAACGCTATATTTTGGGTCCTAACTGGACCCCATCTCAAGCACAAGTAAGTGTAAAATAACGGTGACAGAGGTAGTAAAAACAAAAAGGACTCGGGAGACCTGAGGGATTTTAAAATTAAAGATAGTAAGCCAGGTCTAATCCAAAAGAAATTATACCCTCAATCAAAGAAAACCGACAAAATCATTCATCAATCATTAGCAAAAGAATATGTTAATCTTTAATTACAAATATACATCAATAAGTAGATAACCCCATTAATATAAAAAAGAAAGGGCCAATGAGCTCAAATTCACACAAATCAAGCATAAGAAATGACAAGAATAATGGAAAATAAGTAACATAAATATATATAAATATGCACATAAATAAACATACAAATGCATACACGTATGCAAACATACATATATAAGAAGCAAAAAATAAAGGCCCATAAATAATACACAAAAAGAAGCGAAGATGTACTATATTAAGACTTAACTCCAGTCCTATTCTTATAGTACATCTTCGCTTCTTTTCGTGTTTTATTTATGGGCCTCTTTTTTTTTTGCTTCATAATGTGCTGTGATGCATACGTATATGCATGTACATACACAAAATTATACATATATAGTTAAAAATATATATGCATACACACATATACACATGCACAAACATAAACATATACATATGAAAATATATACATGCACACATATTCAAACACACGAGTGCTTATAAAGAATAATAAGTGTTCAAGAAATGAACAAAATTGAAAAATGAAAATATTGGGAAAGATGAGACTAATGATAATAATAATAGTGCAAATAACAATAGTAATAATCCTCAAAATAATAATAATAATAATAATAATAATAATACCAGAAATGCTAACAATATTCACAACCAATACAATAATAATACGAAAAAAAAACAGCAACAAAGATAATAAAAATAATTATGACAATAGTAAAGAAATACCGCAAATAGAGACAAAACAAAATTCAAGGGACCAAAAAGTTAATAATTACAATATGGTTGGAGGTTTATCTTGCGGAATGACTTCGTTGAGGCTGTGCTTCAGAAGAGTTTTATCAATTATGTCAGTGGCCAACTAGATAAATTGAGATTGTCCTTCATGTCAATGAGGGAAGATTCCACAATTTATATATATATATATATGTGTTTATGTATGTTCATGTGTATGTGTTTATGCATATATATATATATATATATATATATATATATATATATATATATATATATATATATATATATATATATATATATATATATATATAAGAACATAAGAACATAAGAATAGAGGACACTGCAACATGCCTACTGGCACACACGAGGCAGCTCCATTTTTGAATGATATTTTCAGCATGTCTAACCTATTCTATTCTACTCTACTTATTTATTCTGTTTTTCTTTTTATGATTTTTCTAATAAGCACTAACCTATTCATACCCACCCTACCTCTGTCATATGTCTATCTAATCTACATTTGAAGGTGTCTAAGGTATTGGCATTTACTATCCTACCAGGAAGCCTGTTCTATGCATCAGCTACTCTATTACCAAACCAATTTTTACCAATTTCTCTTCTGAACCAAAATTTATCAAGCTTAAATCATTATTATGAGTTCTGGTTTGATCATGAGTATTAAAACTTTATTAACATCTCCCTTGTTAATCCCTTTAAACCATATATACACTTCAATCATATCCCCCCTAACTCTTCGCCTCTCTAGAGAATGTACATTAAGTTTTTTTAATCTGTCCTCATATGGTAGATTTCTGATATTGTGTATCCTCTTGGTCATTCTTCGTTGCACTCTCTCCAAGGATTCAATTTCCATCCTATAATAGGGCGACCAGAATTGCACAGCATAATCTAAATGGGGCCTAACTAATGCAAGCTAGAGCTGCAAAATAACTTTTTCCGTCCTATTGCCAACACTTCTTGAGATAAATCCTATAATTCTGTTTGTTTTATTTCTGACTGCTGTGTATTACTCTCTTGGCTTAAGATTACTACTCACAAGAACTCCCAAATCCCTTTTACACTGAGAACTCATGATATCATGGTTATTAAGCTTATAACTCGCATAGTCTTTTATAGTACCCATTTTAACTACTTTACATTTTTCAACATTAAATTCCATTTGCCATTTGTCTGAACATTCAGATAATTTATTTAGATCTTCATGTAAAGCATGAATGTCTTCTTTTCCATTTATAATTCTACCTATTTTAGTGTCATCTGCGAATTTACTTAGGTTAATACTGATATCCGAATCCAGATCATGTAGATATATGATGAATAATAGGGGACCCAGTACCGAGCCTTGTGGTACCCCGTTAGTAACCGAGCCCCACTCCTATTTCTCTCCATTTATGCAAACCCTCTGTTTTCTGTCTTTTAAACATTCTTTGATCCATCTGAGAACAGAGCCTCCTATACCATGAGCTTCCAGCTTTTTAACTAATCTTTTATGAGGAACTCTATCAAAAGCTTTGCTAAAATCTAGATATATTGTATCATATTCTTTGCCACAATCTACTGCCTCGTAAACTTCTGAATAAAAAGACAGCAAGTTTGTAAGGCACGAAAAACCCTACAGAAACCCGTGTTGTGAAAGTTTTATCAGTCTGTGTAATTCTAGATGTGCCTCTATTCTATTTGCAATGATGGATTCTAGAATCTTACCCACTGTTGACGTTAAACTTACCGGCCTATAATTATTCTTTTTAACTCGTTCTCCTTTTTTAAATATTGGTACCACATCTGCCAATTTCCACTTCATGGGTACCGATCCTAATTTTATTGAATTATTAAATAATGCAGTTAGTGGACAACTAAGCTCTTCCTTGCATTCCTTTAATATTCTAGCATATATTCCATCAGGTCCCGGAGATTTATGAGCCTTTAATTTATCTATTTATTTTATTACCTCCTCTCTCGCAATATTTACTGAACTAAGAATATTATCGGGACTGTCTCTGTAAATGGATTCTACTTCCGGAATATATTCCAAGCTTTCATTGGTAAATACAGATAAGAAATAATCATTTAAACATTTACACATCACTTTATCATCATCTGTGATATGGCCATTGGCTACTTCAATTGGTCCGACTTTTTCCTTAAATTTTGTTTGATAATGTTGATAAAACCCTTTAGGATTTTCTTTAACTTCTCTTGCTATTCTAACTTCGTATTTTCTTTTCGACTCTCTATCTTTTTAACTTCCCTGTTTAGCTATATATATTGCTGTCTCACCTGCTCTTCACCTCTCTTTAGTTTCCTGTATATTCCTCTTTTAATACCTATAAGATTCTTTATTCTATTGTTCATCCATTTAGGGTCATTTTTTCTTGATCTGAAATGTTTCATGGGAATATAGTCTCTCTGACTATTCTTAAGAGTCATGATAAAATTGTTATATTCCTCATCCAAATTTATATTAACTGACGGACTGCTGTTCTTTCCTGTAAGAGAATTTACTGTATTGATCTTATCTTGTGATAATCCTTGGCCTGTGGTACTCAATTCTCTGGGTAATCTGCTACCTGAGACCTGACCTGCTGGACTGACTACCCACATCTGTACCCCAGAAATCCCTTCCCATACCTCATTAGATAATTTAGTTTTTAAGCCCTCAATATCTCCTGCTCTAAAGTTTGGAACAATATTCTAATTTTCCTTTATAGTTTCCTTGAAAATTATGTTAAATCTAATGGAATCATGGTCACTGTTGCCCAATGGTTCACCAACTTCTAAATTTGTAACCATATGCTCTCTATTACTAAGAACTAAATCCAGTAATTCACCCCCCCGTTTTGCTTCAAGTACATGCAGAGAAAGGAAATTGTCTTCTACTACTTCCAAAAACTCCTTAGAGCTACTATCATCTGTTATGGTTTCCCAATTAATATTTCTAAAATTAAAGTCACCTACAATGTAAACTCTATTTGACCTGGTCACTTTAGAACTTTCATCGTATATAATTTGCGAATTTATATTATCTAGATCAGGTGGTCTGTAGACTACTCCAACAACTAGACTTTCTATATTATTTTTAATTTCAACCCATAAGGTTTCTGAATTTAGATTTTTCTTAATTCCAGACATAATGCAGCTTCTGAGGCTATCTTTAATATACATAATTACCCCTCCCCCTCTTCTATCTGCACTGCGATCCACATTATAAAGTTTATATCCTTTAATTATGTACTCAGCTTTAAGGTGTTTGCTCTCCAAATTAATCCAACTTTCACTAATGCATATTATATCCGGTCTCTCACTACATACTATGGCTCTCAGTTCTTCTATCTTGTTACCTAAGCTAAGGCTATTTGTATAATATACTTTTAAACTTTCTCTAGGTTTACCCTTCTTGTGGCTATTCTTTTTGTTAATATTTGTTCTATGTAACAAATGGTTATTATCCTTAAACTCCCAGTTATTTGACCCACTATTTACTGAACCCTTACTGACTAATTTCTCTGAACAAGAGTTATTTATTTCATTATTTGTATCTAACAAAACCCATCTACCCTTCTGTCTATCATACCAACCAATACCGAGACACATGAATTAGAAAGATGAACTCCATCCCTTGCATACATATGCTTACGACTAGTGAAGTGATCCCTCCCGTCAATAAAACATATTATTCTCCTGACAGAAGACTTCCTTCCTAGCATTAACTCCTATAGCTCGAGACCACCACTCTGAACTTTGGCTAAGCCTAGGCAGAATACCAAACATCACCGGAACTGCACCCTTTTTCCTGATCTTATCCATTGCTTGTTCATACACACTAATCAGCTCCTCACCTCTACCATCCTGCTAGTCATTTCCTCCAGCTATCAAACAAGCAACATCTTTATCCTCAATCCAATATTTTCCTCTAACTCTATGCCTGACTTTCCTGTCTACATATCTGCACCGTGAATCCCTTACAATTACAAGAGAACGAGACTTATCCGGAGGATGGGTTACTCCGACCTTGGGAGACTTACCTAGGCTCTTGACCTGAGAGCTTTTCCCACCTTCTTTTTATATGGTTGCTAGTACACCTATCTGACTTTATGGGTCCTGAAAATTTACTGCCGCCACTGTCACATTCAGCTCTAAGTGAACTAAAAGATATTTATATATATATATATACTATAATATATATAATATATATCTATATAGATACCATATATATAATATATCTTATAGTCTATATATTATATTATATCTATCATATATAATATATATACCTATACATATAGATACATATATATATATCTCTAGATCTATATATATATCTATGCTATATATATATATATATATATATATATATATATATATATATATATATATATATATATATATATATATATATATATATATATATATATATATATATATATATATATATATATATATATATATATATATATATATATATATATATATATATATATATATATATATATATATATATATATATATATATATATATATATATATATATATATATATATATATATATATATATATATATATATATATATATATATATATATATATATATATATATATATATATATATATATATATATATATATATATATATATATATATATATATATATATATATATATATATATATATATATATATATATATATATATATATATATATATATATATATATATATATATATATATATATATATATATATATATATATATATATATATATATATATATATATATATATATATATATATATATATATATATATATATATATATATATATATATATATATATATATATATATATATATATATATATATATATATATATATATATATATATATATATATATATATATATATATATATATATATATATATATATATATATATATATATATATATATATATATATATATATATATATATATATATATATATATATATATATATATATATATATATATATATATATATATATATATATATATATATATATATATATATATATATATATATATATATATATATATATATATATATATATATATATATATATATATATATATATATATATATATATATATATATATATATATATATATATATATATATATATATATATATATATATATATATATATATATATATATATATATATATATATATATATATATATATATATATATATATATATATATATATATATATATATATATATATATATATATATATATATATATATATATATATATATATATATATATATATATATATATATATATATATATATATATATATATATATATATATATATATATATATATATATATATATATATATATATATATATATATATATATATATATATATATATATATATATATATATATATATATATATATATATATATATATATATATATATATATATATATATATATATATATATATATATATATATATATATATATATATATATATATATATATATATATATATATATATATATATATATATATATATATATATATATATATATATATATATATATATATATATATATATATATATATATATATATATATATATATATATATATATATATATATATATATATATATATATATATATATATATATATATATATATATATATATATATATATATATATATATATATATATATATATATATATATATATATATATATATATATATATATATATATATATATATATATATATATATATATATATATATATATATATATATATATATATATATATATATATATATATATATATATATATATATATATATATATATATATATATATATATATATATATATATATATATATATATATATATATATATATATATATATATATATATATATATATATATATATATATATATATATATATATATATATATATATATATATATATATATATATATATATATATATATATATATATATATATATATATATATATATATATATATATATATATATATATATATATATATATATATATATATATATATATATATATATATATATATATATATATATATATATATATATATATATATATATATATATATATATATATATATATATATATATATATATATATATATATATATATATATATATATATATATATATATATATATATATATATATATATATATATATATATATATATATATATATATATATATATATATATATATATATATATATATATATATATATATATATATATATATATATATATATATATATATATATATATATATATATATATATATATATATATATATATATATATATATATATATATATATATATATATATATATATATATATATATATATATATATATATATATATATATATATTTATATATATATATATATATATATATATATATATATGTGTGTGTGTGTGTGTGTGTGTGTGTGTGTGTGTGTGTGTGTGTGTGTGATTACCTAATTGTGATTACCTAATTGTGTTTACGGGAAAGAGCCCAAAGCTCGTATCTTCCCGTCTCCTGATCGGTTCCATTTTTAGACTTAGTGATACTTATCGTACCTGTCCTTAAAACTATGGATTGAGATAGCATTAACTACCTCCTCGCTTAGCCAATTCCAATTATCAACTACTCTTACACTGAAAAAGTATTTTCTTACATCCTGCAAAGAAGTTTTCTTACGAAGCTTCAAACTATGACCTCTAGTTCTAGAGCCAGCCATATCGAAATATCGATCCCTATCCACTCTATCATAACCATGAAGGAATTTAAAGAATGTCACCATATCCCCCCCTCACTCTTCTAGCTTCGAGTGATGGTAAGTCTAATTCCCTCAGCCTCTCATCATAACTGAGATTGCGTGTTTCTGGCACCAGTTTCGTGGCATGTCTTTGAACTTTTTCAAGCTTAGCTATGTGCTTTTTCAAGTGCGGATTCCAAAAGGGGGCTGCATATTCGAGTTTTGGCCTCACATAGGTTACATAAATATTTCTGAACATTTCCTTGTCCATGTGCCTGAAGGCTACCCTTACATTTGATAAGAATGCATATGCTGCTCTTACTATGCCATTAATATGTATTTCTGGAGACAAATCTGCCAGTATGTTTACTCCTAGATCTTTCTCATTTTCTGTCTCTTGAAGTTGTACTCCAGCCACCGAGTAGTCAAGCTTGGGCCTTCTTGCACTTGTACCCATTCTCATTACCTTACATTATGAAGTATTGAATTTCATTAGCCACTTTTCTGACCACTCATGCAGATTATTTAGATCCTCCTGAAGTTCTCTACCATAGTTCTCGTTCTTTACTTTCTTCACAATCTTTGCATCATCTGCAAACATATTCATGAATGAAATTACATATACAAGGAGCAAAAGTGGCCCTAAAACTGAACCCTGTGGAACTCCACTACTAACTCTTCTCCATTCAGACACTGAGTGTCATACTCTAACCCTCTGTTCCCTTCCTTCTAAGTAAGTTTTTATCCATTTCAAAACATTTCCACCTATTCTAGCCATTGATTGCAGCTTCCTAATAAGTCTCCCATGTGGAACAGTGTCAAGCGCTTTCTGGAAGTCTAGGAATATGCAATCTGCCCAGCCCTCTCTTTCCTGTAAGATTTGGCCTACCTCATCATAAAATTCTAATAAGTTTGTTACTGTTGATCTACCTAATCTGAAGCCATGTTGCCTCACTGACAAAACGTTGAAGGATTCCAAGTGAAGAGAGATATGTTTCCTTAGTGTGTGTGTGTGTGTGTGTGTGGTAGGAGAAACCCGTTAAATAAAACAACGAAAATAAATATATATAAAGTACTTATTAATTTCGTGACCTAAACTGGTCACTTTCTCAGAGTACAATGGCAAGAGATACAGCTAGCAAAACAGAAGAAAGCTTGGAAAGAAGGAGACAAAAGATCCGCCCAGGAGTCCTATACATGGGATTAATAGATTACAATCTTAAATGCCCGCCGGGGTTAGTCAGTAATCCCACAAACTAGCCGCAAAAGGAATTAAAGTCTATACTTGGCTAAATTGTATTAACAAAAGATTCTTAATAATAGTAATTATATATATATATATATATATATATATATATATATATATATATATATATATATATATATATATATATATATATATATATATATATATATATATATATATATATATATATATATATATATATATATATATATATATATACATATATATATATATATATATATATATATATATATATATATATATATATATAAATAAATAAATAT
>JAXCGZ010022991.1:0-25000 GCA_037179515.1 Halocaridina rubra
AGAGAGAGAATCTTTAAGTAACTCTTGTTCATTCAACCAAAACTACGTATTTATAGTAAAAATAATGGTTTAATTACGAATTCATAGTAATAATGATGATAATAATAATAAGAATAATAATAATAATAATAATAATAATAATAATAATAATGATAATAATAATAATCTCCCCAATCATCATCAAAGGAAAATTATTGTTGCCATAATAATAATAATACAGTAATAATAATAATAATAATAATAAAAATGATCATAATAATAATAATAAGATCTAAGGAGAATTTTTAGAATAGACATCATGAAAGTAATGCTGAGGTATAGTAAACCCAGCAGAGAGCTGGATATTCATTACACATCTTTTATAATCCCTTCACATCTGACAGGTCATTACACTCGCCATCTCTGTTTCTCTTTACAGCCTGATAAAGGCCGTTTTATTTTATCATTTTTGGCCTGTCCTGGTGTCATTTAAAATAAAATAAAAAAAAAAATTTTTTTTTTTAAAAGGCTGATCCTACTTCACGGTTTTCCTGGTTCGCGCCGGGGTCCCAGAACCGAACTACCGCGATAAGGAGGGGAACACTGTGTATATATATATATATATATATATATATATATATATATATATATATATATATATAGTGCTCCCTCGTTTATCGTGGGGGTTCGGTTCCGGGAACAGCCACAATAGGTGAAAATCCGCGAAGTAGGATCACAATATATACATTGGTATTTTACATTTATTTTTACCTTTACTGTATAAACCCTCCCTGCACTGTTAACAAACCACGTTTACTTTTATAATAACAGAGTGCAAGCATAAATTTATAGGAAAGTGAGAGGTAAATTTACCGTGAATGAGGTGATGATGACGTGTACATACTCATATACATACGTATTTTACATTTATTTTTACCTTTACTGTATAAACCCTCCCTGCACTGTTAAAAAACCACCCTTTACTTTATTAATAATAGCATGCAAGCATCAATTTATGACAGCTTTACGGCTGCTTTTTGGGAAAAAAGAACATGGTAATGGGGAGTTGCTGTTTCTTCTTTTGTTGGAAGATGGTCTTGTAAGTAATCATGGCATCGTTGAGAAGATTGCAGAAGGTCACTGAACGAACCATATTATCGTCATGTTCCTGCGAGAGTTGTTGGACTGCTTTCACATGTTCATACATGGCTGCTAGATGTTCGAGTGTCAGGCCAGGTTCTTCGACTTCTTCGTGCGTTTCCTCTGGTTGTTGTTCTTCCTCTTCTTCGCTTGCTGATTTTGTCACTCCTCCAAGTCTTCATCAGTCAAAGGCTGTGAGTGGCAGTCGATCAGTTCATTCACGTCTTTGTGAGTCATATTTTTTAAGCCTTCTCCTCCTAGAAATGCAGCCAACTTCACAGCTTTTGCAACTGCCGAGTTGTGGACTTCGTCAGGAGCGAATCCCTTGTAGTCGTAGATGACTTCGGGCCACAATTTCATCCAGCTGGCATTGATTGTGGCTGGCTTCATCTCTTTGATTGCACTCTGAAATATTCTGAAAGTATGTAGCAATCGTGTAGTTACGCCAGTACGTCTTCAGTGCAAATTCTTTGTCTGCATCCATGGATTCAACCAGGTTTGCAAGGGCATTTCGTGTGTAGAGGGCCTTGAACGCACGAGTAATGCCTTGATCCATAGGCTGAATCAGTGATGTCGTATTCGGTGGCAGGAACTCTCGAATATGAACACCGTCATATTCGTGTTCAGTTGCGTGGCCACCAGCATTATCCATCAAAAGAAGGATTTTAAACTCAAGGCCCTTCTCTGCAAGATAAACTCTGACCTGAGGGATAAAGCATTGGTGAAACCAGTTCGATGTGAGGCTTTTCGTGATCCAGGCCTTAGGGTTATGCATTCAATACACTGGCAGCAGATTCTTGTTTTTATTTTTCAAAGTCCTAGGGGTCTTTGACTTGTAGATAAGCCCCGGGCTTTAACATAAAGCCTGCAGCATTCCTGCACATGACGAGGGTAACGCGGTATTTGTGCGCTTTGAATCCAGGGGCTTTAGTTTCTTCCTTGAAGAGAAAAGTGCGAGACGGCATTCTCTTCCATGTTAAAGACTTGCTCAGGAGCAAAATCGCCTTCCTCAAGCTTGAAGTTGTTGTTCATGTAATCTTCAGCTGTAGCTGTATCTGCAGAGGCAGCTTTGCCATGCACTGAAATGCTCTTTAGGCCATAGAGTTTTTGAAATTTGGCAAACCATCCCTTGCTTGCCGCGAATGATTGTTTCCTCGGTGGAGAATCGCTGGAGGGTCCTGGTTGTGGGTCGTCGATATCTTCTTCTCTCTCCTCCTCCTCACTGTCGCCACTGTCGTCGTCGGGTTCATTAGCAGCGAATGTCTCGTACAGCTTCTTCGCCTTTGTTTGTATGATATTGCTGTCTAAGCTGATGTTCTTCTTCCTGCAATCAGCAATCCACAGGGCTAAAGCTGCTTCCATCCGAACTATTATCTTATTGCGGGGTGTTACGACCCTCTTTGCTATTTTACTAAAAGAAATACTTGCTGTTTTCCTGATATTTGCCTCGTCCTTCTTGATGTATCGAACAGTAGATTCGTTGATGCCGAAATGGTGGCCGGCATCCCCGAACCTTCTTCCTTCCTTCAGCATATCTAACAGTTTTACCTTTTCTGGTATGATCAACATCTTCCTTTGCCACTTAGGCTTACTACCAGAAGCCGTAGAAGATAAAGGATGCTTGGGAGGTATTGCAGAGGTTGATAAACGAAAGTTTTACAAAATCACAAGTAGAACGTATTAAAAAGCATAACGCGAACAGTGCACACGTGAGTAGACTGAACGGGTGAGGCGAGACAATGGAAGACGCTGGGAGAATGAAGCTTCAATCAAAAAGTCAATCAGACCCCATGATACAGAACATACAGAAAAACAATTCTGTGATTCGTCGTCTCCCACCATTTAAGCCAATAGCATCCCAGGAACTATCTCACGTAGGTGCGACCCTTTGCGTTTTCCAAGACGCCAATACATTGTACGCTATTGTACAATATTTTACACAGTGCAATACTGTGAGTTACATTTTGAAATTTGTGGTTTTTACTATTTTTTACTGTTTTATTATTCTTAGGCTAAGAAATACTTTTTTATCAATAAAATATTGAAAATACTGGAAATTTTAATATATACTAGCTCATGTAGGTGCGACCCTTTTCGTTTTCCGAAACGCCGATACCGGTATAGTATTGTTACATGGTGCAATACTGTGAGTTACATGTTTTAAATTTAGGTATTTTACTAATTTTTACTGTTTTACTATTCTTAGGCTAGGAAATACTATTTTTTATCAATAAAATAATGAAAATACTGGAAATTTTAATAAGTGTTAGCTCACGTAGGTGCAACTCTTTGTGTTTTCCGAAACGCCGATACCGGTATCGTACTTTCTATGGTGCAGAGTTACATGTTTAAATTTATGTTTTTTACAATTTTTACTGTTTTATTATTCTTAGGCTGGGAAATGCTTTTTTTTTATCAATAAAATAATGAAATTTTTTTTTTTAAATAAAATAATGAAAATACTGAAAAGTTTAATATTCTAATATTCTCGCATAAACCCAGAAAAAAAAAAAAAAAAAGCTAGCCAAAATAAACCGCGATGCACTGAATTCACGATAGGTGAACCACGATATAGCGAGAGTTCACTGTGTGTGTATGTATATATGTATATATATATATATATATATATATATATATATATATATATATATATATATATATATATATATATATATATATATATATATATATATATATATATATATATAGTTCCCCCGGTTATTCGCGTTTCTTGGTTCACGTTCTCACTGTATCGCGGTTTTTCTTTGGGGGGGGGGGGAAAATTAAAGATCATTGTGACACCAGGATGGGCCAAAAATTATAAAATAAAGCAGACTTTATCAGGTTGTAAAGAGAAACAGAGATGGAGAGTGTAATGACCTGTCAGATGTGAAGGGACTATAAAAGATGTGTAATGAATATCCAGCTCCCTGTTGGGTTTTAATATACCTTTGCATTACTTTCATGATGTCTATTCCAATAATTCTGCTTAGATCTTATTATTATTATTATTATCATTGGCAACAATAATTTTCCTTTGATGATGATTGTGGAGATTATTATCATCATCATCATTATTATTATTATTAAGGGCTCATCATTGTTTGTACATCTGTTGGTTTATTTACTTTTAATAACTGTGTAAAGTGCCCCTCCCTAGTTGGCTGGGACAAAGAGAGTGTGGGGGGTTGGGTAGAATAGAATGTTAGAGAGAGAGAGAGAGAGAGAGAGAGAGAGAGAGAGAGAGAGAGGAGAGAGAGAGAGAGAGAGAGAGAGAGAGAGAGAGAGAGAGAGAGAGAGAGAGAGAGAGAGAGAGAGAGAGAGAGAGAGAGAGAGAGAGAGAGAGAGAGAGAGAGAGAGAGAGAGAGAGAGAGAGAGAGAGAGAGAGAGAGAGAGAGAGAGAGAGAGAGAGAGAGAGAGAGAGAGAGAGAGAGAGAGAGAGAGAGAGAGAGAGAGAGAGAGAGAGAGAGAGAGAGAGTCTTTAAGTAACTCTTGTTCATTTAACCAAAACTACATTATTTATAGTAAAAATAATGGTTTAATTACGAATTCGTAGTAATAATGATGATGATAATAATAATAATAATAATAATAATAATAATAATAATAATAATAATAATAATCTCCCCAATCATCATCAAAGGAAAATTATTGTTGCCAATAATAATAATAATAATAATAATAATAATAATAATAATAAGATCTAAGGAGAAGTTTTAGAATAGACATCATGAAGGTAATGCAGAGGTATAGTAAACCCAGCAGAGAGCTGGATATTCATTACACATCTTTTATAATCCCTTCACATCTGACAGGTCATTACACTCTCCATCTCTGTTTCTCTTTACAGCCTGATAAAGGCCGTTTTATATTATCATTTTTGGCCTGTCCTGGTGTCATAATCATCTCTCTCTCTCTCTCTCTCTTTTTTTTTTTTTTTAAGGCTGATCCTACTTCGCTATTTTCCTGGTTCGCGCCGGGTCCCGGAACCGAACTACCGCGATAAGGGAGGGAACACTGTATATATATATATATATATATATATATATATATATATATATATATATATATATATATATATATATGACACCAGGATGGTCTCCAAAAAATAAATCTAATCTTATCGGGCCTGGGCACAAAGGAAACATAGAGAGAAACAGAGATGGTGAGTATTGTGACTTGTCAGATGTGAAGGGATAATAAGACATGTGTAATGAATATCCAAGAATATTCAGTGATTATGTAAGCATAGAAAGAGAACCGTAACTGAAGGAGGACTTCACATCGAACTCTCCTGGACAGTCTTATTTTAGTCCACAAGTTAGAAGGATATGAATTTAGAAACTGTGTCAATAGTTATTTAATGAACTTTTACTTGAACATTTTATTATCTAGAATTACATTTATTTCTCAAATTCCTATTGCCAAACTATTTAAAAAATATTTTGATTCACTATACTGTAAGAAGTAAGTTTGAGAGAGATATCAGCCATTGGGTCATATTACCATTCATTCTCTCCAAGGGGGGGTTTGTCATTGAAAGTTTCCTCTTACCTGCACAGCTTGGGGTAGATGACTGATAAGATTATGATAGAGCTCCGGAGGAACAGGACAACGACTAAGAATGTGACCGATCCAACAGGCTCGACATCTAATTCTTGAATTATCATCAAGCACATCACAGCTAGAAAAAATACAATTATACAGTCATTTACCAAAGTTTTATTCACAATGTTTGTGTTAGTTTTTAAAATATTGATATATACAGTACACTTTTTCGGGGGTTGGTAATGCTAAAATTGCTTAAGGATGAGACGGCCAAAAAAGAAAGCCATAGAGAGTGGCTTTGTCAGAGGGAGAGCAAGCTATAGAACCATCAGGACGGCAGTTTTTTTTTTTTTATATATGTATTATAAAAAAATTCAATAAAACATCTTACACTCTGTATATGCACTGTATTTTACATACAAACTTGGCTGTGAGTTGATGATCTGATCAGAGGCAGCAGCTTGGACAGCCAAAGAAATGAATTTTTTCACAATTATCCAAAGCAAAATCTTGATTGTTCATTTCTTTATACTCTAATATTTTATGATAAGATCAAAAAACACTACTTACCATTCCTTCAATCCACCATTCTTTCTTCCAAAGTGATAACCTACCTTTCCACTAATATTCTCTCTCTCTCACTGGACTTTGTTTAGCTCATAATTTACTTTTAAGAGGACTTTGTTATTCGTTTCTTTAAACATGATTCATAATTTTATATTAATCATTTGAATTGCTTTTTTATTGCTTAGTAGTTTTTTTTTATCAAACTATGTTTAGAGCTTTACAGCATTAATTTTTTCACTATTATAATCTCTTTGTGGATATTTTCTTAACAAAATTTATGCTAATATAATAAAAAAAAATTTAAACATCTCACACTCTAGACACACAAGTTTGCGCATGTATATAATGGCCGGCCTAACATATGTGTAACCCATAAAATGGAACAATCAACAAAATGAATGTTATAATAAAAAGAACTGACAAATACAACACATTGCACATGCTACATAAGTACACATGTACATGTACATATTGGCCAGTTGCACTTGTCTGAGACATTGAAGGTATTATAAAAGGCAGCTCGCTCTCTCTCTCTCTCTCTCTCTCTCAGTGAGATTCTCGTTAGTTTAGTTTACAAGGATTTTGTTTTTATTTGTTTTATTTCTCTTGACCCGTGGTTCCCAATGTGGATTGTATGCCCCACAGGGGCAATTTGATTTTTAAGGGGGCAATTCAAGAATATTAACAACTAAATTTTTTTCTAGTGCGAGAGTTAATACTGTACATACAGAGTATGTACAGTATTCATACATAAAAATATTTGTGTATGTATGTACATGTGTAACTGATCCACAAGGTATTTTCTGCCTCCTAATGCTTGCGTGTCTCGGTCGACCAGGGGGGGCATCAGGATTTTAAGAGATGCTTAGGTGGAGCCTGGCCAAAAAAAGGGGTCGGGAACCACTGCTTTAGACCTCTAAAACACAAGTATTTTAGTTCCTTATCATCCATAAACTATTAACTTAAGCAGAGAGATAGAAAGAGGGAGAAACAAAGGGAGAGAGGTAACGCTGCCTAATCCACTTAAAAGGTCAGTTTTCGTGACTGTCTCTTCACCTTTTTTCCACATATTCAACTTTATGACAATCTTTACTTTTTCTTCTTAATATTAACTGTATTTTAATAATTACTCTTACAACATTGTTATTATTATTATTATTATTATTACAGAATTATAATAATTCTCCAGCTCTAACCTGTCTGTGTCCACCCCATTCAAATGTGAATTAATAGTGACATAATGCAGCAAACAACAACATTACTATTATTATAATTATTATTATTCTCTCATATAATTTCGACAATGCAGTTACACATAATTATATTCTGCATGATGCAAATTAAAAGCCACATCAATCGCAAGGTCTAGCAACTGCCACAGCCAGACTTCTAAGTTCCTAGGATTACAGAAGCTCCCCTATTTACGAATAATCAAGTTACGAATATTCACAGATCACACAAAAACCTACCCATTATCTACCCATGTATTAATGTATGCATTACTGTACTGTACTGTAATGTATTACTGCAGTATTAAAATTCATTAATACTGTATACTTTATTGCATATGCAGTAGTTAAGTGTCTTTAGCCTAAGTACTGTACAGTATTGCATTTGTATGTACTGTACAGTACTTTTTTTTAACTAAACACAACTTAGGAATAATTCTACTTATGAACAGACCTCTGAAACATAATTCGTGTCTGTACTATGACCAGCTCAAATGCTTTACAGCAGGCTATAAGCTGATTTTTTTAATTAACAAACAAAACAAACAACATACCATCCACCCTGCACACACGTCAATATACAAGGCTGTCTCTTGAACTTCTGATAAAAATGTCGACAAGCTTCGCAAGATATGACGCCTCCTATTCTCGTTACGCCCCGATGGACAGAATAATATCTTATTTTATCACAGACGCCACAGAATACCCTTACTCGCTTCTTTGCCTTTTTGCCTTCTTCTGTAGCTGTAAATCACATTAATGAGGTAGTAGAGAATTTGTTTAAAGATGAGAATGTAGTATGGCAATGACTTTCGCCAGTTATCATTCATATGTAATGAGAGAATAATATTATCATTACCAATATCCGGGTTATTCTGAAGAAGCTAAATTTTATTAAAATACCAAACATAAATAAACAATATTAAAAATTATTGAACAAGAGAAGTTATTCTATACAAATCTTTTATTTTCACAAAAGAAGCAGTACTGTACAGGCAAAATACTTTACAGAAATTTTAAACATGATTTCATATGGGGTAATAAATTACATACATGTTGTAAAGAATTTTAAGATACAAATTTTCTCTTAAGCTATTTATACTTACAGATGGCATAATTATATGAAGGCATAAGTGAAGCAGGTATTCGTAACATTGGTGTAGATGACCTATCTACCATTATGAAGTAACTGCGTTGTGCTTCAAACAACACTTAAAATACAGATGACTCTGCTTTATCACAAAGGATCCAGTGACTGATGCCACCTATCTGTGGAAAGATAGTAGTCATTAAGTGAAAAAAAATTATTTACAAAAATCCTCAATGTAAGTGGTTACAGCACATGTAAGGTGTAAGGTGAACATTTCAGCGACTGTGCATTAAAGCCGGGATGTCAAAATGGGGCTGCAAGCACTGGCTCTCTCGCCTGTCCTGAACAATTACCAAGGCTGGAATGTCAATACGGGGCCTACTTCAAAAAACATCCTCTAGAGAAATATACTACTGACCACGTTAAGCATGAACAAGGTAACTTTGAAAAACAACTCTAAAACTACCTAATAACAAAACAAATATCATCACAGCAAATTCTCTTTGGTGCAACATCAGACAGTAATGACAGGGAAAAGTCGCAAATTCCTAGGGAAACCAAGGTATGGGGAAGAGCTCATAGTTTTCCATAATATTGATGGCATTGAGGAAAACCAGTGCTCAACTGTCTCTAGGAATTAAAACTGCTACAAATTGGATCTGGGATAAAATATAAACTATGCATGTGAGCACATAAGCGTCAAGGTACCAGAAGTAGACTCGCCATGGCAACTTGTACTGGTAATTTTAGAACTGAACACATGGCCACAAATGCCATTCAAGTTTGTAAGTGCTTAATTACAACTGATGACTATCACCCTGCCACTGTGGAGATCAGTGTGATAAGCACCCGTTAAAACTGACAATATATCACCTACTGAAGGGCTAATTGGGGAAACATAAGGAGGAGACAAGGCCTCCTTGGCAAACCAAGTTTGTGCCTCATTCCCAGAGATGCTGCAGTGGGCAGGAGTTCACTGGTACACATTACTACAACCACATTTCCAATGACAAACTAATGCCTATAAGCTTTTATATATCCAAATATCACCTTGATATAGAAGAGTGATTCCAAAGCTGCCTCAGCATCAACAACCAATTAAGGTGGATGAAAGGTAAAAAACCCACTGTAGACTTATCCTGAGTGCAAACATGTCAGCTGCAAATACTGATTGACAGTTTGCAAGCTTCCAGACATTACGGTACTTTAGGGAAGAAAAAAAAAATGCTGGCCCCACTGAATATAAATTACAATACCAGACCTCAAACTGCCAGTATAAATTTGAGGTGAGCCAGGAAGTCTTGTGCGCTAGTGACTGTAAAGAGGGCACAAAGTAGGTCTGGGGGGCGGAGTATTCTTTACATGTATATCAAGATCTACATTTTGGCTGCACTGCAGACGGACCCAAAGGGGTATCAGGGAGAAGAGGGTAAAAGGCTCAATATTAAATAAAGGGAGGCCCAACCAATGACAAACCCTCTTTGCTCTAAAAAATGCTGGATTTCCTAGCATTAAGGAACCAAAACATAGCTTAGGCCTTATCGTCTGTCAAAATTACTGTTCAGATAGATTTAACCTAGATGGATATATGGCTCTATAAAAGTATCAACAACTATACATATTAATATAATCCTTGATATAAGTAGTACAGTAACACAGCAAGGAGAAAATTGGTGTACTGAGAAGTTCTCCTGAAATCAACCGCAGTGCAGCAAAATGAATAACCTCCAAATTGCCCAATATATTCTTACTTGCATAGTTTAAGCCACAGCTATTTTACTATGGATAAAGGCCTGATACAATGTCTTCAACATCTGGTGTGCTATCCGTGAGACTCCTGAAGGCCACATTAAACAGTGACACTGGTGGCACTGCACAACCAACTCTTCAATATGGGGCTGCCTGATGAGAAGGGGACAATCTATAAAAACTGAAATTTGGGCATAGGGTGTGCTGCAATTTGTCAAAGAGAAATTAAATTTCATCCGTAGAGTGGATAGATATACCAAAAAGCAAGTGGTAAATTACTTGATAAAAAAGGAACATCTCTGAATTTACTAGAAGCCATTTAAAAAAAAAATTATAATGGAGTCATAATGTTTTTCTTTGTACAATGGACGCATTTTGGAAAAAGAATTGTCCCTGGTACTTGGAGGTGACTGCAATAGTTCCTACTAATGCTTATGGACTTTTCAGAATCACAATTATCATGTAATATGGACAAATGAGTTTTGGATGGATAGGTTCAGTCATTTTCACTTGTAGCGACATCACTACTTCTTAAGATAGACGTGACTGTTGAATGATCATATAACTACATAATTATACAGAAAAGAATTTAAGCAAATAAATAAATCATATATATATATATATATATATATATATATATATATATATATATATATATATATATATATATATATATATATATATATATATATATATATATATATATATATATGCCAGGTAAACAAGTGAAGTGGTGATTAGTCATAAACTACAGAGTATGACATAATTAAATGGTAGAGGGCACTAATGAGGTGGTGAAATTTTGTAGAGTGAGACAGGTTAATTAGTAAGCTGTTCTGATGGGAACTTGGTCAATAAAATGGTTGTTTCAAGAGCTTCTGTTTTCCGGTTTGTGTGAAGGGGGATATATTTAAGTCGTTTATTAAAATTTCCATTTGGTGGTGATGAGCTTAGCTTCAGCAAATTATGTTTATAATGGAGGCCAATAATACTTGATAATTATTTGAGAGAAGAAGAAACATTACTACGCAGAGGTAAGATACAGTGTATGTAATGTAGTAACTGATGCAGAATTGGGTACTAAAGATTATAAAAAATCACTCTCCTTAAAACACTGCACAACTAATATTAAATTCTTCACTAGTGAGCTCTTTAGTACATCCCATTAAATTGTCAACAACATTCTGCATCGCATATATAGACACCATTGTCATCCAACCTATGTAACAACTCTAAGATTGCTCGCACATTTATTTTTTACATGTTAATCACTGCTTGAAAAGGTTTAAAAATTTGGGAAGCAAGCTGGCCACCCTTTTAGGAAACATTTATTGTCACCTATGACAAATTACGAGAGATTTCCAGAAATCCAACATTATGGTGTCTAATTTTCTGTCAAAAGTATTTCATCCACAGTGGTAGAGCTCATAAATAAGGTTACATTTTTAACCTTAATTACGGTATTCCATGATCCAATGGCAGGATCACAGAATTAGTGCTTGGAGGCATGAAAATGGCTACAATTTGGTGGTCAATTTCAAACTCCTTTCAAATGTAAACTGGCATTCTGTGTAACAATAAAAGAAACTCATATGAGATGCTCTGCTTGGCAAAATGGTGTGTGTCTCTTGGCACTATTCCTCAGTACTGTACTTTACGAACTGCAACACGCCCTATACACAAGTTTCTAGGTTTAGATTTTATTTACACTGTCCTCACGAAGTGACCTGACATCAAAGAGTTGGTTGTAAAATGTCACCAGTATTTCTGGCTGCCTAGTTTTGTGAAATATCCAGAAATGTGAGACTGGAGGCATTTACCATCAGTGGGGCCTCCCATTGTTTCTTTAGGTGCCTTTTTCCCTCTCCTCCCTGACAGCCTCCTCAGTCCATCTTCAGTGCAGCTTATTTATGGATTTTGTTCTTCGAGCCAAGTATACTTAGCCATCTAACATACTTTGTGCCCTCTTTACAATTACAATGCAAAGATTTTCTTGCTCTTATCAAATTCATACTGATTGTTCCGTCCACAATTGCTGATACATCTTCAGTGGGATCAGCATTTTTGTCCCTTCACAATATTATGCTTGCTGAAGGCTTGCTATTTATCACTCCGTATAGGCAGCTGAATTGTTTGACATCTGAAAAACTCAATAGTGGGTTCTTACCTTTCGTCAAACTTAATCCATTGTCCATTGCATTAATTCCATGTATCACTGTGCTCTTCCAGGCCAAAATTTGATTTTCTGTTTTGTAATTGTTTACAGGTATTAGTTCGTCTTAGAGAAAGGGATATGGCATTGCAACTGCGGCTCTCCTGGAATGAGCAAGCGGGTCTGTTTACTATGGAGGTTTTTTTTTTATATTTGTATTCACAGAGGCATGCTGTTTGTTATCTTTGGCAGTCACAAACTTTAAAGGCACTGGTGGTAATAAGAAGGGTTCTGGAATAGCAAGTAAGAGGTTGCAATGGTGCACTTGCCACTGGAGAGCTGAGCACTTTTTTAATTCTTGTCATCATTATTACGAAAATGGGTGCTATCTTATTCATAACTCCCTGGAAATTAGCGACTTTACCTAATCATTACTCTTGGATGGTGGTCCAAATGACCTGCAGCTATTATATAAGATTGCTTCTGTTGTAATAATATTGTTCTGATATTAGGGTGAGTTTTAGATTGTAGTACTGCACTAGTTTCTCGTCCAAAGTTGTTGCTCCCAATAGTATTCCCACACCGTGTTACTTTCCATTAAACTGTTTAGGCAGGACCTTTGGGTTTAGAAAGCTTTGTCCTACACATAAAAGAAAAAGAATAAGAATAAGAAGGATGTTGTCACCAAATTAAATTGATGTACCAATCTGCATCTCTGTAATGACATTGAGATATCTATATAGCCAGTAAGAGATATATTTAGTAATGCAAAAACTTTTAAAAATATACAAGAATATTAACTGCTTGTTCCTTGATGCCACTGAAGTCATTGGCAGAGTGGATAATATTTTTTGAAAATTGTTTACTATTCTTTTTTCAAGAATTTTTTTTTTTTCAAGAGGCATGAAGTTCATACGAAGGTATAAGCCGTATGAGATAAGTGAAACTGGTGCAAAAACAAAACAAACAAACAAACTTTATTTCCATTTCAATACAAAGGGTATTCGTCAGCCAGGGCAAGCCCCAACCCCCCACTGTGGTGTCCAACTACAGCAGTTCCTGCCAGTAAACAGCTTAAACTCTCGGTCTTGGACGGGAACCAATCTTTCGACCTCGTGAATGCGAAGCCAGCGCGTTACCA
Organism: Halocaridina rubra; assembly: GCA_037179515.1. Taxonomy (NCBI): domain Eukaryota; kingdom Metazoa; phylum Arthropoda; class Malacostraca; order Decapoda; family Atyidae; genus Halocaridina; species Halocaridina rubra. The sequence continues at coordinate 13,596 of JAXCGZ010022991.1, forward strand.
CTGTACTACCGGAAGACATATTCCAAGTTTTTTTCCAGTTTGTAGATAGAGGTGACAGTTGTCACATGATGCTGCTCAGTTACAGCATTAACTAGCTCTAATTAGAGAATATATTCAAATATCTTTTTTGATACCTTCAGACTGAGAGAGCTCCAAAGTTCAAAAGTCTCATCACGTTGACTGAGTGTGTTACTCTGCTTCCCAATGGCCATGATTCACTAGCAACAAAATCCATTATATGCATAAAGCCTTGGTAACAATATTTTAGGCAAAGGATACAAAATTCCCAAAACAATAAAAGTTATATATTATTTTATGACTCCCTACATCCTTAATAGGGTGATGCAGCAGCATCAGTCCACCAGTGCAGCAGCATCAATCTTAGTGGATTCCAAGGAAGCACCTAAACCCCTAGACAGTAATAGATCCTATTTGTATACTAATACAAAACACCTGATTTCACATTTGGCACTCAGCCTAAACTCAAGCCAATAAATATTATATTGCAAAAAATTGAAAAAAATATATTTCAACCACTTACAGAGTTTTAAAACTAAGCTGAGATATAAGTTTAGAGGAGAGATATGACTTTAAGTGGTTGCAAGAGACCCTTACCTGGTTTACTAGAACTTGTGATCGATATTCTATATAAATAACGAATACTGACTAAATAGAGTTAGATCGTGTAGTTCGATCTTAGAATTAAAATAGGTCTTGAGGCAGTGAGCTGAAGACCACAGAACCCAACCGGAAAAAGTTTATTTGCCGTCAGAGAATGGTAAATGTTTAATTTCACACATCCAGATACTTAAAAAAATAAAAGTATATAAATATTGGGTAAAGTTAGTTCATCTCCACTTGAGATGTGATGCTAAATTAAAAACATTAAACGTGGAAGCTGACAAAGACTACTGTAAGGTGGACAAACATTCTAGTCTCTCTATACACAGTGGGCCCATTATATGGGGGTGGCGGAGCCAAAGAACACGCATTCACCACGAACCAAGACACACCTCAATCACTCCTCTCAGCCCCTTTAGGACAAAGGGTTACCACATTTATCCCCCACCATTCTGCTTGGGTCATCCATAGAGTAAGTGGGCAAGTATATTCTGTATTCTAAAATAGTCTTTAAAGTCCCGTTTGTTCTACCATAGGTTTAAGGCAAGCCACAGGGGTCAATAAACCAAACTAAAATAATTGTGAACCAACATGTACAACTCTATTTTAGTCATAAACCAGATCCAGATAAGTAAATAATAATGAAGTGCCAAACCCATTTTGATAATCATCCACGTAAAATGAGCCCAAATGATGCCATTTGGTCGAAATGCCGACTCGCACGAAGCAAAATGGAACTGGACTTCCGGCATCATATTGATTAAATTTATAACATAAACTTTCATTTTCAGATCCGAAATACTTACCACTTATAAGTAGCAGAGTTTCAAAGGCTTGGCAGTCATACCAAGATGACCTCAAGGTGAAAATGGGGTCAAATAAAACCGATATTACGAGGGCAATATCGGCGTCCACAGCTTGTAAACAAATACACTGCGCGTTCAACATTCACGAAAAATATTTCAATTTTGCCAAATAAAGAAAATCAAAGAAAATTTTAATATATTTTATTCTCTATTAAATTATATTTATTATTTCTATTATATCTGAATAGTAAATGATGTTTGTAAAAAAAAATAATTTTTATGTTTCCGTTATTACAAACGCAAACTATGAGAGAGAGAGAGAGAGAGAGAGAGAGAGAGAGAGAGAGAGAGAGAGAGAGAGAGAGAGAGAGAGAGAGAGAGAGAGAGAGAGAGAGAGAGTAATTTTTTCTAAGCTCAAAGGCATGATTATGCAGACGTCACTTGCTAATTTTATGTCAGTTTATAAACACACATGAACCTGAGAGAGAGAGAGAGAGAGAGAGAGAGAGAGAGAGAGAGAGAGAGAGAGAGAGAGAGAGAGAGAGAGAGAGAGAGAGAGAGAAAATGGTCGATGATTTTAAAGGGTCTCTCTTTATCTCCTCTCAAATGCATAAAAACGTACACATCATACACAGGAAGGTGTAAGTTTTGAATACGTACATACAGAACGTGAATCAATACAATCGAACCGATGGCTCGGCACGGTCGGCAAGGCGTGTTGAATTTAGGACTTATGGCAGCTTTTTCCTTTTATTTAACTTTTTTTACCCTTAGGTCTGGCCTTTCCTCTTGAAGAGAAAACCGTATAACATCTCAGTCGAGGGAAGAGTAGTTGTCCCTGGTACTTGGAGGTGACTGCAATAGTTCCTACTAATGCTTATGGACTTTTCAGAATCACAATTATCATGTATTACGGACAAATGTGTTTTGGATGAATAGGTTCACTCATTTTACTTGTAGCGACATCACTACTTCTTAAGATAGACGTGACTATTGAATGATCACATAACTACACAATTATACAGAAAACCTGGAACTTATTTTGTGTTCAAGACGCTACCAGCAACACCGACGGAGGTATTAAAGAAGAAGCAAATCCCCTGGCTTACTGCTAAGCTAGGGAATGAACGCATTCAACTGAATGTTTGTGTTCCATTTACTGCTTCTCTTCTCAACCTCACTTTGGCTAACTGCTAAGCTAGGGAATGAACGCATTCAACTGAATGCTTGTGTTCCATTTACTGCCTCTCTTCCCAACCTCACTTGCAGCGTTTTCGCATTTAATTCAAATCCCATGCTATATAAGCATCAACAATCAAGACAAGCACATTATTATATAAGAAAGCATGAAACATATTTTCCTCCTGGCTGGGATTCAAACTCAGTACACCACCTGTGTCAAGGTACCACCAACTACACTTCGGTGTGAATCCCGGCCAGAGACAAAAATTCTCGTGTTTTCAAATGTTAATGTAATTATATTATCACACAAATGTATATATATATATATATATATATATATATATATATATATATATATATATATATATATATATATATATATATATATATATATATATATATATATATATATATATATATATATATATATATATATATATATATATATAATTACCTATTTGTGTTTATGGGAAAGAGCCCTATGCTCATAACTCCCCGGCTCCTGGTCGGTTGCATTTTCGTACTTGGTAATACTTATCAAGTTTGTACATAAAGCTATGGATTGAGGTAACATTAACTACCTCCTCGATTAGCGAATTCCAATCAATAACTACTCTTAAACTAAGAAAGTACTTCCCTACATCCTGCAAAGAAGTTTTCCTACGAAGCTTTAAACTATGTCCTCTAGGTCTAGAGCCAACCATATTAAAATATCGATCCCTAGCCACTCTGTCAAAACCATGGAGAAATATAAAATCCGTCACCATATCCCCCTCATTCTTCTAGCTTTGAGTAATGGTAAATATTAATTCCCTCAGGCTCTTCTCATAACTGAGATTGCGAATTTCTGGCACCAGTTTCGTGGCAAGTTTTTGAGCGTTTCCCAGCGTATTTATGTGCTTATTCAAGTGTGGATACCTAAAGGGGGCTGCATATTCAAGTTTTGGCCTCACATTAGATTTATTAACATTTCTGAGCATTTCCTTGTCCATGTGTCTGAAGGCTACCCTTACAGTTGATAATAAAGTATATGCTGCCTTTGCCATGCCATTTATATGTTTTTCAGGCGCTAAAGCTGCCAGTATGTTTACTTCTAGATCTCTCTCATCCACCGTCTCTTGGAGACCTGCTCCTGTTACTGAGTATCTAAGCTTGGGCCTTCTCGCACTTATAGCCATTCTCATTATTTTAAATTTTGAAGTATCGAATTTTATAAGCCACTTTTCTGACCACTTATACAGACTATTTAGGTCTTCGTGAAGTTCTCTACCATTGTTCTCGTCTCTGACTTACTTCACAATCTTTGTAAATGAATGCCCGCCTTGTGCGTGTGTGAATGTGTGCGAGCGCTAACGGGAATGAGATCAGTGCTTGTAATACCCCATCTCCTGATCAGTTCCATTTTTATACTCAATGCTACCTATCATATCTAACCTGAAAACTATAAATGCAGTTAGAATTAACTACTTTCTTGCTTAACAAATTCCGAACATCCTATTATATTCTATATAGTAGTATGTTCTAGTAGTCACCGTGGCTGGCTCAAGCGGTAGCGTCCGCAACTCTGAGGCGTTGACGTGGAGGTTTTATTATTATCTCACCGAGCGTCACCACTGACGTATTGGTTTTGTTTATCCCATCTAATGACACCACTGACGTAGGGATTTTATTATTATCCCACCGAGCGTCACCACTGTCGTAGGGCTTTTCCTCCTACGTATATTTACTTATAATTATTAGTACCTGACGGGTACAAGGTAGCGTGGTTACAAGGTAAGAATGGACACGCAGTGAATCCTTTACTTATATTTATTCTAGAGTACAACACATCCGACGCCTCAATGCCCCCACCCTATGACTATCACAATCTATGATCTATTCGTGCCCCTGGCAAAGTTCTAACTAACTGTCTCTGCCCCGGGTGGCTCTTGAAATACCCCCAGGGGCAGGGCGTGGCTTAACATCCAATTCTCCAATGAAATCAGTCAGATTTAGTCCAGCTAATCAGCGCCAGGTTCAAAGTGGAATCCCGCCTACTTCCGAGGAGGAGTTATTGGGCATCTCTCCTGGGCGTGTACCTGCGTACGAAACATAAGTTTATGTTTCGTGCGGTTTAGGAAAGGGCTAACTTCTTGGGCTTTCCCACCCTCCTCAGGTACTCCATGTCGGATGCCAAGCCTCAGGGGTCCGGTCACATATCTCCTTGACGCCCTCTACAAACACCGGCCGCACCGCAGAAAACAATTGGGAGAGTATTCTATTTCACCCTTTACTTCTAGCCTCACATGTTTCTCTTCACGACTTGTGGTGTTTTCGAGGACTGAGGGTCCCTTATCCTGTAGGCCTCTTGGGGGGGGGGGTGCATGGCACCAGCGGTTAGTTCCAGGTGCCTAGCCACAACTCTTGGTGGTCTCAAGGGAACACATGGGCGGCACAAAACTCAATAAAAGTGAGGGCACGTAATAGAATATCCGTGGCCTCGACTAACCGTTACCCCTCAAGATGTGTTACAAGTTTCAGATTCTGGCTTCAGCATGACGGACTGGCTTCAGCATGACGGCAGTCATACGACATCCCTCCCAACCAAAACTGAAATATCTCTTATTTCAGTCGAAGCATGGGCTAATTTTCCGGGAGCTCTTGGACATATCCTAGCTAACATTAGTTTACAATAGAAATGGGGCCGAATTATTTAAGCTATTTCCTAAGAATTCCTATGCGAATTACACAAACATAACATATATAGAGTACTTTTACAGACAACTAGAGCATGCAGGGTCTATTTCCTTGTTGGAAATCTGAAATACAAACATATTCTTATATTTAAACAACATAATTCCAGTGTGAAACTAATATTAAACATTAATTAAGATCAAAAAGTCAGTTTAAATCAAAACATTAATTCATCTACTTCTCTCGTTTCTTCAAAAGACAAAGTTGAGTTAATTACAGTAGGATAGTGACTCATTTAGAACATTAGCAAACAATTAAGTAGAGTATTAGCATGTATAAACATGTAAAATGCAATAGACTATAACATCAACAGTAATTTCTATAAGAGACCTTACCTTCATAAATTCTATTCCTATCATTATTAGGGGCATTGATTTGTCTTAAAATTAAGCCTTAAAAACTACTCCTGGAACAAAACATGTGTTACTTTCATATTATATTACTATTCAGAGACCAATGGATAGGACGACTTTTAATTTCTCTGGCTAGGACGACTTTCGTTTTCTCTGTCTAGGACGACTTTTACTTTCTCTGTGTTTCTTTTCCTCTCTTTTTACTACAGTTATGACATGTATGGGGATCTGCTTGTTTCTGGAATTTCATCAAGATTACCTGGGTTTTTTAAAGTAGTTTAAAACTTTTATTCTTTTAGGACTGTCCTCCCTGTCTTAGGACGACTTTCGTTTTCTCTGTCTAGGACGACTTTCGTTTTCTCTGTCTAGGACGACTTTCGTTTTCTCTGTCTAGGACGACTTTCGTTTTCTCTGTCTAGGACGACTTTCGTTTTCTCTGTCTCTTGCTCATGAATTCTTGCTAGGTGCGATTCCCCGGTTTCCCTCGGGGATTCTTTCGCTTTCACTCCCCCGCCGTCCTCGCTGCAGGCCCAGGTTTGTTGCCATATCTCCGTTACTCGGTTAGGCAAAACAAAAAGGACAAGGACTGGGCCCCATCCCGCGAATCCTTCCAGCCCGGCTTTCTCGTCCCGCCCTCGGCCGATCTTGACTAAGACCACCACGCAGGAGACCTGCAACGTCACAGCGTTTCTCTTCCTTTACGGCCCTCGCACGTACCTTCGAAGTAGATCTCGGGATGAAAGTTTGAACCTATGTCACTACTACAGTTACAAGAAAGGTTCCCTATGACTTCTGGGTACCAACAATGGCCATACGTTGGTACTCGGAGGCTATACTTTGCCTCCCCTGCAACTGCAAGTGATTGCAATCTCTATTCAATGGGCATTAGGGACTTGTCTGACGGACAAAATCTAAAGACTTTTTAGAACTTGCAGGTCGGGGCTGCCTAGGAATAGGGTGGTAATGGAAGGTATGTGTCTACACAACTAGATTATTATTCCAAGATACTTAGGACTTAGCAACTGCTACATAGCATTACTCTACTATAAATGTCAAAAAGAATAATCATTAAATGCTGAGAAAAGCCACTAAAGAAACATTCTTATTAGCGGTGGCTACAGTAACATCAAGTATGAATTCAGATAAAAGATACAAATCATCAAGTTACTGCTGATTTCCTTTCAAAAATAATAATTAGCAACAGGCCATTGAGAGATAGCAACAATATCAGTCAACATAATAACATTACTAATAATCATGATCTAAAAATAAGAATAATAAACAATAAAAATAAATATACTAAATCAAAAATATCAATATATATACAATGGAGACTGATATTCAGAAGTAAGAACAGAGTTCTATACTTATATTTCATAGTGATGCTTATTCTAACACAGTCTCCTTTAATATTCAAATTCCTGCTGTCATAATCAATGTATATATATATATAGCATAAGTGGCAACTTGCTGGCTCCACAATTTGCCAATGGGAGTTCTATCTATTCTCTAAACAGTTGCGACATGTGGCAAAAATATTTATGCAATAACAGCATGCAACAATCTATCGACTGCAACAAAATGTAGGCACAACCATCGCCTAGCTTCGCTGGAAAAAAACACACAAAAAAAATCAAAGACGGCTACATTCTTTTAGCATTGAACGGAGCCTCTGTCAGGCTCAGAGTCGAGTGAAAGGTAGGAAAGAGAGAGAGAGAGAGAGAGAGAGACTGGGCGACCTTGAAATACGTCATGGCCTCCAGTCTGTGTCAGCTGAGGCGGGCCTCTTCCTTTTAACTTGTACTGAAAATAAAAAAGTGTCGCAGAGTATCTCTAATAATAAAATAAATAAACAAATGAACGTGAACAAACGTTAGCAATGACTATCGATAGAGTCTTACGTTTATTGTTAGAGGGCTATTCTTATTTCCTCATTAACAAAACAAAAGCAAAAGAACTTAGTGTACAACTGCAGAACTGTCGAAACATAAATCCATTCCTCTCTGTTTAATCTTGATAAGGACTTTACTGTAACAGCATACACATCCTTGTCTATAATGACAATCTCTCTCTTTTCATGCTATAAATCAGAGGGTTAAGTCGAAGCACACACACTGATGACATTAAAGCAAAAAAAACTAAAATCATATGTGACAGTATCCCTACTACTATCAACAAAAGTACAAATATCCTTTTCTTAATAACTTCTTAAAAAGGACTTAAGTGTCATTAATTTTAACTTTAAAACTCGGCAAATAATCTCTAATAATCTCAATTATCTTTAATTAGCCCGATTGTAATCTAAAATTCATGAAAATGCTAGGGATTAACCATGGTTATCTCTAGATAATCTTTTCAGAATCCTTTAAGTAAGATTTTAAAGATTTCTTCAATACAAAAAGAGCTATAGCAAAAACGGGTATCTAAGAATATAAAAAGTCCATCTCTGTGTATGCAATAATAAAAACAAAAAGTATATTTCATTATCAACAGTAAGGAATACATTTTGCTTAAACTTCAAATTCTCGTACGGAGTTGTACATAAACAATTCAAACATAAAATATATACATTCTTTTACTATCTCGAATTTGACTTATATCTGCTCTCTCAAATACGGGATACAGCTGTGTAACATTCTTGTTGTCATTTCGTGTCAGCTCTCACTCTTTCTTTATGACCAAGCCGAAATAATTTTGATAAAACATTATCATGGCTAAAACTCGCAAAGTTTTACTTTATCAATCTAACATATCTCTTCAGACAAATAATGTATATACTGCAGCTAGCAAAGAAAATAAAGAATCATTCATAGATTCACGTCCTTTATCACGTAACATCTATCTTGGAATCTCTCGGAAATCGAGTAATAATCTCAATGGCGGAGTAGGGGACAAAACAAAAATAAAACAAACTCGGCATTTCAACCATATCTGGGCAGGTGGAGAATTACCTTCTCATCCATATCCCTCACTAGATATTGCAACAGCGCATCACCTCCCATAAATACACTCTGATATGGCATGCAGAAGGACCTGGCGGAGCAGGGGAACGATCCTCGCAGACTCCCCAATCATGCTTCCTAACGGTGCTTTCCGCGATTTCACCCCCTAGAGCAACCCCCCCATTATACCCCCAGTCATTCATACTCATTCTCTGCCTCACTCGCTGCATCACTTACAAAACAATCGTCCCCTTTCTATAAAATTCCCTTTTATTTACAACGTTGGTTTTCCTTTCCCGGTCTCTCTGAAGAAGAGTAAAGGTGAAATCTCGGCTGAGCCGTGCGGTCACAGACTTCCTCACCAGTCCTAGGTCCCATTCTAACGAACAAACAAACATTCTACTCCCTTGAAGCTACGTTTGGGTGACACTGAAAAACCTTCCCTATTCTAGGACAGCACAAACTACTCTAATTTACTCTTACTTTCACCTGCATAGCGTGAAATCAAAAAACTCATCTCTAACTAATATCACGAAATTTCTTATTCTTCAAAAAAAACATGCCACACACGTATCGTAATATCAATTCCCCATCATCATAACACAAAAAGAACGATCTGTCGTTTATGTCTTTCTTTCGCTAAAACATTACTCCCGCGGATAAAAACAAACAAAAAAAGAAAAAAAAACTTAAAAACAGGCGCAATCGTAACACTCGATTTCTTACGCTCTAAGAAATTTATATAAAAATGATTTTACACGTACTTTAAAATATCAAAGCTCAGTACAATTACTACAGATTTACAATAACGAGGTTGGGAGATCGAATGGTCACTTCCGCATTCCTTTCTCGAAAACCACACGTGTTCTAAGTAAAACCTTAAAAGCAGATTCACGTATATTACTCACTGTAATTCTTACACTTAAGAAATTAATATACTGTAACAGTGATTTCACGTGCATTAAATTTTTTCAATTAAAAATCGATACATTCGCGTTCTTAAAATTCAAGCTAAGCATTAATACAAATAAATGGAACGCACTTCCAACGAAATTTCTTTACATTACTCAAATTATAACAAAAAACGGAGTTTATTACTGCTTATAGCTATTAGTACAAATTATCCATGTTAGTAATGGGTACAGAAATTCTACTTTTATCAACTTATTAAGCGCCACACCCCTTATAAGCGGGTTGGCTGAGTCAAAGCATAACTACAAGATAAAATGGCGGCGTCCACCGACCTCAATTTCTTTTACTAATTGTCCCATTACTCACTGGATACAGATCACAAGTACTTAGCTTATTTTAAGGAGGTGGTCCTGAAAAACTTCATGGCAGAAGGCAAGGAAGGATCGGGTTTTCCTTCTTCTCTTTGAGTAAAATCGTCGAATCGCCGTCTTCTTGGTCGGATCCGGCAACTTACACCTCTTGTAATGGGCATTTTCACTCAATGCTCCGGTCACACTTCGGCTTACTAAGAAATATCTTAGAAATAGTTCCTTCAAAGTTTTATAATATTCTCTATTTGAGCACTCGTCACTTCTCATCCGCAGACCCAAGTATTTCAGGAAGTCGGTTGCGGGAATTATGGACGGACATTCACGGTCTTTTACATTTGCGCCGTCGAGGTATAAAAGTGAATTCTTGACCCGAGGCGTCTTTACAACCAGGGCACAGGGTGGGGGCTGGGCCTGCTGCGTTCCCTGTGTCACCACGGGGTTCGGAGCGGCCGGCTGTTCGTCGATGTTTGAGGCGTCGGTTTCACTGTCGGCGTCGGCCAAGTTCCTTCTCGACGGAGCGGCGTCGGCGCGTGCTTGTAGGCGCCGCACTTGCTCCTCCAGTTCGAGAATTCTCCGGTGTTTGGCCTCGTCACTCATTTCTTGAATTGGGAGATGTTGGATTTCTGCCCTTGCCATTCTTATTTTCTCTGCACGGGTCTGCACTGGCATTCACCTGTCTCTTCGTATGTTTTTTTTTTTTTTTTTTTTTTTTTTTCTCTCGTGAAGATCCCACCGCTGCCACCACTGACGTGGAGGTTTTATTATTATCTCACCGAGCGTCACCACTGACGTATTGGTTTTGTTTATCCCATCTAATGACACCACTGACGTAGGGATTTTATTATTATCCCACCGAGCGTCACCACTGTCGTAGGGCTTTTCCTCCTACGTATATTTACTTATAATTATTAGTACCTGACGGGTACAAGGTAGCGTGGTTACAAGGTAAAAATGGACACGCAGTGAATCCTTTACTTATATTTATTCTAGAGTACAACACATCCGACGCCTCAATGCCCCCACCCTATGACTATCACAATCTATGATCTATTCGTGCCCCTGGCAAAGTTCTAACTAACTGTCTCTGCCCCGGGTGGCTCTTGAAATACCCCCAGGGGCAGGGCGTGGCTTAACATCCAATTCTCCAATGAAATCAGTCAGATTTAGTCCAGCTAATCAGCGCCAGGTTCAAAGTGGAATCCCGCCTACTTCCGAGGAGGAGTTATTGGGCATCTCTCCTGGGCATGTACCTGCGTACGAAACATAAGTTTATGTTTCGTGCGGTTTAGGAAAGGGCTAACTTCTTGGGCTTTCCCACCCTCCTCAGGTACTCCATGTCGGATGCCAAGCCTCAGGGGTCCGGTCACATATCTCCTTGACGCCCTCTACAAACACCGGCCGCACCGCAGAAAACAATTGGGAGAGTATTCTATTTCACCCTTTACTTTTAGCCTCACATGTTTCTCTTCACGACTTGTGGTGTTT
>JAXCGZ010022991.1:30000-67500 GCA_037179515.1 Halocaridina rubra
GTAAGCCTAGGACACCATATTGTTAGTTAGCTAGACACACAAAAATGGATTTCATAAACGCATCTGACGTGGTTCTGTGCATGGCTAGGATCCCTTGCGGGATCCTAGCCATACACAGAACCACGTCAGATGCGTTTATGAAATCCATTTGTGTGTGTCTAGCTAACTAACAATATGGTGTCCTAGGTTTACACTATTTAAGAAATCGGGCCAAAGTTATCCATTCCATATTTACGTGTTTTATTCACAAAATACTGTTTTTATTCTTCGTATTCATCTGATTTTTGTTATGGTCGCTCTCCCTCCATTCATCTTCCTTTTCTGCACAGGAGATGGCTCTCGAAGTGACGCTCTTGATGCGAGGGTTCTCTCTGGTTTGCAGACACTCCGTCATCGGATGAAAACAGGATGGCCTGAAGTGGGCATTCCCAAACTCGATCCACTTACCCCACATTTGAAAACTGTCAAGGAGAAAGAAACGTGAGATTGCTTTTATATAATGCATTCTAAGTTTCAGGGAAATATGGTGTGCTTTTATGAGTAATGTTAACCTAGTGCGCAAAATGCTTTTTGGGGGTCTATTTAAACCATGGGACTTAAAAGTTCTACTATTTTTTTTATTTGAGCATATAAATTAAAGTTAGAATGAGAAAGAAACGTGAGATTGCTTTTATATAATGCATTCTAAGGATTATGGGAATTTGGTGTGTTTTTATGAGTAATATTAGCCTAGTGCGCAAAATGATTTTTGGGGGTCTATTTAAACCACGAGGCTTAAAAGTTCTGCTATTTTTTTTTTAATTAGAGTATATAATTTAAAGTTAGAATGCATCTTAGCAGTAGACCAGAGTAAATATCTTTAATACTACATATAGAGATATTAAAAATATATGGTTTTAAAATCTAATTGGGAATTGAATATAAAACTATTTTAGTCAGAGGAAATCATGTTAGTAGGTCACAAAACTGAATAACACGGTTTACATAAATATTTTTTTTTTTCAGGATGCGCGGACAGCTCGTTGATCTAACTCTGACCAAGTGTTCTGACTTTATTATCGATGAAGTCGAATCCAATCTGATTTTCTTGAAGTCCAAAGTTCGTCTCGAAGTACCACTCATTGAAGTCACGGGGACTCGATTTAAGATGGGATCTTTCAAGTAATTTTTTTTAGATTACATTTCCTTTTCTTATTCTGCCATATAGCACTTGAGAAACTCAGATTGTAACTTTAAGTAGTAATATTCTACTGTGGTTTTGATGATTTTGGTTATTAAACTCTGAGAATTTTTAGATAGGATAGGTCCTTTCATAACTTTGAATAATATTTCCATTATTTTTGTTATATCAGTGAAGAGATCAGAGATCTTGCTATTGACATCGTTTTGGTGTTCGGCACGGAAGATTACAACGTTCTGGAAGTCACTGGACTGGAAATAGCCTTCGACATATCTGATACCGATGTAAGTATTGTGATGTCTCTCTGTATGTCTAGATGTGAGTCTGTTTATATATCTGTGTTTCTTTTTTCTAGTTAGTCTCTCTTTGCTATATCCTAAGTGCCAATTATGATGTCAAAAGTAACTCATTTGACTAACCTAAAATCGAAATCATGTTATTTATAAGATATATATATATATATATATATATATATATATATATATATATATATATATATATATATATATATATATATATATATATATATATACTGAAGGGTTGTCTACTTGCTGAGTACCATTGATTGTAATAGTACTATGTAAATTGCCGTCATTATGTCAAAGGAGCTTGCAAATCCGGCAAATGAATATTTTAAGACAGTCTTCTAAGCTACTGAACAGTTTTAACTTTTATTTTTAAGCTCAATAACTATAAGATAATTTGCACGACAGTATTATCCCATTCATCACCACGATTTAGTAACTGTTATGAATGTCAGAGAACTGTTCCTTATTGACGCTAAAATTAATGTGACTTATGTCGTCTTTACAATATGAATAAAATCAGGGCTCAGCTTCTCAAGTTTCCTAAAGAAAAATAAAATGTTTACATAATATGTCTGAGTATCTGTGCCAGACGTGTATTAAAGCAAATTCAGTATCCAGGCCTTCAAAATATTATAAGAAAAATGCATCTTTCTAACCCTTGCAATACCAGATCCTTGTTACCTCTGGTACTGCAGAGCTGAACCGGCAAGGTATACACTGTTGTATTTCTTCTTTATATAAGAATTTTTACTTTTTTTTTCTCTCTTGAGGGACTTGTTGAAGAGGACTGGGAGGACAAAGAGACTCTGATTCAGTTTCTTGAGCTCACGCTGACTCCATACCTACAGGCAGCTTTTACTTATGAAATCAACATGGCCCTCCTAGGAGGAAGGTAAGTGATTACCTAATTGTGATTACCTAATTGTGTTTACGGGAATGTGTGTGTGTATGTGTGTATGTGTGTGTGATTACCTAATTGTGATTACCTAATTGTGTTTACGGGAAAGAGCCCAAAGCTCGTATCTTCCCGTCTCCTGATCGGTTCCATTTTAGACTTAGTGATACTTATCGTACCTGTCCTTAAAACTATGGATTGAGATAGCATTAACTACCTCCTCGCTTAGCGAATTCCAATTATCAACTACTCTTACACTGAAAAAGTATTTCCTTACATCCTGCAAAGAAGTTTTCTTACGAAGCTTCAAACTATGACCTCTAGTTCTAGAGCCAGCCATATCGAAATATCGATCCCTATCCACTCTATCATAACAATGAAGGAATTTAAAGACTGTCACCATATCCCCCCTTACTCTTCTAGCTTCGAGTGATGGCAAGTCTAATTCCCTCAGCCTCTCATCATAACCGAGATTGCGTATTTCTGGCACCAGTTTCGTGGCATGTCTTTGAACTTTTTCAAGCTTAGCTATGTGCTTTTTCAAGTGCGGATTCCAAAAGGGGGCTGCATATTCGAGTTTTGGCCTCACATAGGTTACATAAATATTTCTGAACATTTCCTTGTCCATGTGCCTGAAGTACCCTTACATTTGATAAGAATGCATATGCTGCCCTTACTACGCCATTTATATGTATTTCTGGAGACAAATCTGCCAGTATGTTTACTCCTAGATCTCTCTCATTTTCTGTCTCTTGAAGTTGTACTCCAGCCACCGAGTAGTCAAGCTTGGGCCTTCTTGCACTTGTACCCATTCTCATTACCTTACATTTTGAGGTATTGAATTTCATTAGCCACTTTTCTGACCACTCATGCAGATTATTTAGATCCTCCTGAAGTTCTCTACCATTGTTCTCGTTTTTTACTTTCTTCACAATCTTTGCATCATCTGCAAACATATTCATGAATGAATTTACAGACTCTGGTAGGTCATTTACATATACAAGGAACAAAAGTGGCCCTAAAACTGAACCCTGTGGAACTCCACTACTAACTCTTCTCCATTCAGACACTGAGTGTCTTACTCTAACCCTCTGTTCCCTTCCTTCTAAGTAAGTTTTTATCCATTCCAAAACATTTCCACCTATTCTAGCCATTGAGTGCAGCTTCCTAATAAGTCTCCCATGTGGAACAGTGTCAAACGCTTTCTGGAAGTCTAGGAATATGCAATCTGCCCAGCCCTCTCTTTCCTGTAAGATTTGGCTTACCTCATCATAAAATTCTAATAAGTTTGTTACTGTTGATCTACCTTCTCTGAAGCCATGTTGCCTCACTGACAAAAAGTTGAAGGATTCCAAGTGAAGAGAGATATGTTTCCTTAGTAGTTTCTCCATAACTTTGCAAACTATGCTGGTCAAGGAAACTGGTCTATAGTTCAGAGCCGTATCCCTCCTTCCCTTTTTGAAGATAGGTATCACATTTGCTTGTTTCCAGCATCTTGGAATCTCCCCCGACTCCAGTGACTCCTTAAATATGATACTTAGTGCCACTGATATTGTGTTTGCGCATTTTTTAAGCACATGAGGGGATATGTCATCAGGACCTGTAGCTTTATGAACATCTAAATCCATCAGCGCTTTGCGTACCTCTGTGGCTGTAAGGTTGATGTTCTCTAATACCGGCCCTTGAGCTTCTATCACTGCAATCTGAGGGGGTGGGGTATTTTCTACTGTAAATACTGACTGAAACTCCTTGTTCAATTCTTTGCAGATCTCTTCGTCCGTCTCAGTGATGCTTCCATCCGCTCTCTTTAGCCTTAAAACCTGTTCTTTTACCTTCAGTTTTCCTCTGATAAAGCTGTGGAAAAGCTTGGGATTTTCTTTAGCCTTCCTGGTGATGTCCCTCTCATAATCTCTCTCTGCCTCTCTCCTTTTACTTAGGTAGTCATTTCTTGCTCTTTTGTAGGTTTGCCAGGCATTTATGTTTTTTCTCCTCCTATACCTTTTCCAGCATTTGTCTCTCCACTCCTTAGCTCTTTTACACTCATTATCGAACCATTTTTCTCTGGCATGAATTACACCTACTTTGGTGACAGGTATGCAGCAATCTACTATCTTCCCATATTTCTCACAAAAGATGTCATACATTTCTTGCACAGATTTGTTGTAAAATAAGGTTCTCCAGTCAATAACTGCAAAAAGCTCATTCATTTTGATGTAATCTCCTTTCGGATAGTTCCTCCTCATGTCCTCAGTGCCTCTACTCTCAGGAAGAATATCTTCAATGATATACTCCATCAACAACACACAGTGGTCACTCTTTCCAATTGGTGGTTCATACTCAATATTTTCAATATCCAACACATTATCTGTGAACACTAGATCAAGTAGTGATGGCTCATCCCCACCCCTGGCTCTTGTTGGTTCCATTACATGTTGGTGTAGGAAATTTCCTTATACGCAATCTAGGAATCTTGCCCCGAATGAGTCCTCACCACTGTGTGGGTCAAGATTTATCCAATCTATCTCTTTATGATTAAAGTCTCCCATAATCAAAATCCTACATTTTTTCTCCCGTGCCATGTTAACAACTGAGTTTATGACTTCAATAGTACCTATATGACTTTCCTCATAAATTTCAAGCCTATTTTGGTTCCTTGGTGGGTTGTATACAACAGTTATTATAATGCTCTCTGACCCAGTATTTATGCGAGCAACAAGAAATTCCCTGAACTCACTTTCTATAGCCAAGTTTATTTCTTCAACTTGAATCCTCTCACTTATGAGCAGTGCTATCCCTCCACCAGTCCTCTCAGATCTTTCAACCCTTAGTATTCTGAAGCCCTTAGGAAAAACTGTGACACTGTTTATGTCCTCACTCAACTTAGTCTCCGTAATTGCTACTATATCTGCCTTACTGTTGTGAATCCTATCTTTTAATTCTACTGCCTTACCAGTGTGATTACCTAATTGTGATTACCTAATTGTGTTCACGGGAAAGAGCCCAAAGCTCGTATCTTCCCGTCTCCTGATCGGTTCCATTTTTAGACTTAGTGATACTTATCGTACCTGTCCTTAAAACTATGGATTGAGATAGCATTAACTACCTCCTCGCTTAGCCAATTCCAATTATCAACTACTCTTACACTGAAAAAGTATTTCCTTACATCCTGCAAACAAGTTTTCTTACGAAGCTTCAAACTATGACCTCTAGTTCTAGAGCCAGCCATATCGAAATATCGATCCCTATCCACTCTATCATAACCATGAAGGAATTTAAAGACTGTCACCATATCCCCCCTTACTCTTCTAGCTTCGAGTGATGGTAAGTCTAATTCCCTCAGCCTCTCATCATAACTGAGATTGCGTATTTCTGGCACCAGTTTCGTGGCATGTCTTTGAACTTTTTCAAGCTTAGCTATGTGCTTTTTCAAGTGCGGATTCCAAAAGGGGGCTGCATATTCGAGTTTTGGCCTCACATAGGTTACATAAATATTTCTGAACATTTCCTTGTCCATGTGCCTGAAGGCTACCCGTACATTTGGTAAGAATGCATATGCTGTCCTTACTATGCCATTTATATGTATTTCTGGAGACAAATCTGCCAGTATGTTTACACCTAGATCTCTCTCATTTTCTGTCTCTTGAAGTTGTACTCCAGCCACCGAGTAGTCAAGCTTGGGCCTTCTTGCACTTATACCCATTCTCATTACCTTACATTTTGAAGTATTGAATTTCATTAGCCACTTTTCTGACCACTCATGCAGATTATTTAGATCCTCCTGAAGTTCTCTACCATTGTTCTCGTTTTTTGCTTTCTTCACAATCCTTGCATCATCTGCAAACATATTCATGAATGAATTTACAGACTCTGGTAGGTCATTTACATATACAAGGAACAAAAGTGGCCCTAAAACTGAACCCTGTGGAACTCCACTACTAACTCTTCTCCATTCAGACACTGAGTGTCTTACTCTAACCCTCTGTTCCCTTCCTTCTAAGTAAGTTTTTATCCATTCCAAAACATTTCCACCTATTCTAGCCATTGATTGCAGCTTCCTAATAAGTCTCCCATGTGGAACAGTGTCAAACGCTTTCTGGAAGTCTAGGAATATGCAATCTGCCCAGCCCTCTCTTTCCTGTAAGATTTGGCTTACCTCATCATAAAATTCTAATAAGTTTGTTACTGTTGATCTACCTTCTCTGAAGCCATGTTGCCTCACTGACAAAAAGTTGAAGGATTCCAAGTTAAGAGAGATATGTTTCCTTAGTAGTTTCTCCATAACTTTGCAAACTATGCTGGTCAAGGAAACTGGTCTATAGTTCAGAGCCGTATCCCTCCTTCCCTTTTTGAAGATAGGTATCACATTTGCTTGTTCCCAGCATCTTGAAATCTCCCCTGACTCCAGTGACTTTTTAAATATGATACTTAGTGCCACTGATATTGAGTTTGCGCATTTTTTAAGCACATGAGGGGATATGTCATCAGGACCTGTAGCTTTATGAACATCTAAATCCATCAGCGCTTTGCATACCTCTGTGGCTGTAAGGTTGATGTTCTCTAATACCGGCCCTTGAGCTTCTATCACTGCAATCTGAGGGGGTGGTGTATTTTCTGCTGTAAATACTGACTGAAACTCCTTGTTCAATTCTTTGCAGATCTCTTCATCCGTCTCAGTGATGCTTCCATCCGCTCTCTTTAGCCTTAAAACCTGTTCTTTTACCTTCAGTTTTCCCCTGATAAAGCTGTGGAAAAGCTTGGGATTTTCTTTAGCCTTCCTGGTGATGTCCCTCTCATAGTCTCTCTCTGCCTCTCTCCTTTTACTTAGGTAGTCATTTCTTGCTCTTTTGTAGGTTTGCCAGGCATTTATGTTTTTTCTCCTCCTATACCTTTTCCAGCATTTGTCTCTCCACTCCTTAGCTCTTTTACACTCATTATCGAACCATTTTTCTCTGGCATGAATTACACCTACTTTGGTGACAGGTATGCAGCAATCTACTATCTTCCCATATTTCTCACAAAAGATGTCATACATTTCTTGTAAAGATTTGTTGTAAAATAAGGTTCTCCAGTCAATAACTGCAAAAAGCTCATTTATTTTGATGTAATCTCCTTTCGGATAGTTCCTCCTCATGTCCTCAGTGCCTCTATTCTCAGGAAGAATATCTTCAATGATATACTCCATCAACAACACACAGTGGTCACTCTTTCCAATTGGTGGTACATACTCAATTTTTTCAATATCCAACACATTATCTGTGAACACTAGATCAAGTAGTGATGGCTCATCCCCACCCCTGGCCCTTGTTGGTTCCATTACATGTTGGTGTAGGAAATTCCCTTGTACGCAATCTAGGAATCTTGCCCCAAATGAGTTCTCACCACTGTGTGGGTCAAGATTTCTCCAATCTATCTCTCTATGATTAAAGTCTCCCATAATCAAAATCCTACATTTTTTTCCCCGTGCTATGTTAACAACTGAGTTTATGACTTCAATAGTACCTATATGACTTTCCTCATAAACTTCAAGCCTATTTTGGTTTCTTGGTGGGTTGTATACAACAGTTATTATAATGCTCTCTGACCCAGTATTTATGCGAGCAACAAGAAATTCCTTGAACTCACTTTCTATAGCCAAGTTTATTTCTTCAACTTGAATCCTTTCACTTATGAGCAGTGCTATCCCTCCACCAGTCCTCTCAGATCTTTCAACCCTTAGTATTCTGAAGCCCTTAGGAAAAACTGTGACACTGTTTATGTCCTCACTCAACTTAGTCTCTGTAATTGCTACTATATCTGCCTTACTGTTGTGAATCCTATCTTTTAATTCTACTGCCTTACCAGCTAATCCATCAGCATTTGTGTATAACAATCTTAATGAGGCCCCATCCCCTGATCTTCTGTCATTATCTTCTTTATCTCCCCTTTGTCTGGAAGAACTCTGTAATGAAAATTTTTCTTCTCTTCTTCATTTCTTTCATCATTTAACCTTCTTGCCTCTTGCAACAAGTTTTTGATCTTTCCCATCTCTTCCTGTGTTCTGTATCGTCTAATGAACACTTCTTTGAATTCTTGAAGGTCTTTTAGACTTTTTTTTCTCAACAATATTTTCCTACATGTTTCCCCTCTCTCAAAGGTTACTTTTGTTGGTCTCGGCTTTCCTTCCCTCGAATATTTACCTAGTTGGTGTATGTTTACAATATCCTCAGGACCACATACTACTCCAAGCTTTCTTATCAGGTCTACAACCCTAGCTTTATTTTCTTCAAGTCTCCCCTGCCATGTTGGCTCCTGGGATTCGCTTATGCCTGAGATTACCACTGTCTTCTCCTTATCAAGTGCCTGTCTGATGAGTGGGTTTGCCCTTTCCATCACAACATCTTTCATTTTTTCGATTACTGTCTCTTTGTAGTCAACTGTTTGTATGTTTTCCAGTGCCACCACCTTTACAGCCTCTTTTTCTGCCACATTCCCCTTTAGTGCATCAGCAAAGGAAGTTTTTATGGCATCATTTTCCATATTCAGCTCCTGGAACTCTTTTCTGAACTGTTCAATGTTTTCCTTAATCTGGACATTCCAAGCAGCAATCTCGTCTCTCTCAGAAGAGAGCAGTGAACTAACATCTAATTCCTTTAGGTTGTCATTCAGCTGTTTGTTTTTATCTTCTTGTTTAGAAATTCTAGATTCTAGTTGACTCTTTTCCCCTTCCAGCTTCTTTATTCTTTTTTCTAGTTCCTTTCTCTCCTGCCCTTGTGCTTTATTTGCTTCCTCCAAAGATCTTATTTGCTCTCTGAGTGTTTCATTCTCTTTCATTTCTCCATCCATATTCCGAATTTTTTCATTAAGGCTTATAACCATTGCCTCTAAATTATTGATTTTCTGTTTAAGTCTCCTAATGGCTACCCCTCCTACCGACCCATGGATGGGAGAGGTTTGGGACAGAGATGGCGTCATTTTTATGTTCTCCCTCTCACAGAATATAGAAAGAAGACGAGAAAGAGGAAAAAAAAAGAGAAAAACTTTTAATTAAGCTTCACACAGAATTTTTATATCTCCATATAAGTGCTATTTAGTGACTCAGTTTATCTCTTTTCTGGTGACGCACATCTTAACTTAAAAACTTGACCATGGTAATTTAAGGATAAAAAGAAAAAGAAAAACAAAAGTCAAACCTGAAGGAAAATGCGAATTTGTGTCTGAGGAGGCACCCACCTGTTTCTGCTATATATTCTTCCTAACTGATAAACTCACTTGCTAACCAAGATATGTTATCACAGGATTAGACTTTACATTTAACTCAATATATATACAAAATAAAAAAAAATATTAAAAGAGAAAGCTAAAAGAAAAGCAAAAAAAATGAAGAAAATAAGACAGCTGTTCTACTTGGCAACTTAACTCAGTACTGTTGACTGGTGGATATTTGGTATTTTTCTTTTTTTAATTATTCAATTATTTCGTGTATCAAACTAACTAACAAGTTAATATAAATGGGAAGGATACTGATTTTAACAATATATGGAACCACAGGATCAGGTAAACGGCTTAAGAGCTTTCCCCAGTTTACACAAAAAATTAGGTAATGTAATGTGATGGCTTTGTAGTTCAATGTGACAGAATATCAAGATTACCACAATATCATTTAAGGTAACAAAATAGGCCAAAGTCATAATTAGGAAGCAATTTTTATGTATCGAAAATGAACAAACCAAAAGTATCACACTAGACGAAAAAAGCGGCAATACAGAGTCAGTGTTACCATAAAACAGAAAACCAAAACAATGTACAGTTTGTTATGACAAAAAGAAGCAAAATTAAGGGATCACTTTACAACAACAACAAAATTATTAATAAATAAAGTGAAAATATATATATCAATTAATAAATACATTAATATATAAATAAAGAAGACATATATCATACCACTACAACACTCCAAATAAAGAAAGAAAATACACTATGCCACTACAGCTTCACCTCTGGCAACTCTTCTAAATTTCCTTCAAGGCAGAACTGGACGGCAGCTCTCTCCTCTCACGAAAATGTTCTAAATTTTTTTCCTTTAATATTTTGGACAGTCTCGTCATACAACAAATATAAGTTTTGTACTCACAATACTCTGCAGGATTTCAGATTTATGGAAATTATGGTAAAGTTTTCCACTAAGCACTTAGTCACTCAAAAACACAAGTAGAAATTTAAGAGGAGCAGTTTCGTGTGTCACTGAACGCGTATACGTGTGTGTGATTACATAATTGTGATTACCTAATTGTGTTTACGGGAAAGAGCCCAAAGCTCGTATCTTCCCGTTTCCTGATCTGTTCCATTTTATACTTAGTGATACTTATCATACCTGTCCTTAAAACTGTGGATTGAGATAGCAGTAACTACCTCCTCGCTTAGCCAATTCCAACTATCAACTACTCTTACACTGAAAAAGTATTTCCTTACATCCTGCAAACAAGTTTTCTTACGAAGCTTCAAACTATGACCTCTAGTTCTAGAGCCAGCCATATCAAAATATCGATCCCTATCCACTCTATCATAACCATGAAGGAATTTAAAGACTGTCACCATATCCCCCCTTGTGTGTGTGTGTGATTACCTAATTGTGATTACCTAATTGTGTTTACGGGAAAGAGCCCAAAGCTCGTATCTTCCCGTCTCCTGATCGCTTCCATTTTATACTTAGTGATACTTATCATACCTGTCCTTAAAACTATGGATTGAGATAGCATTAACTACCTCCTCGCTTAGCCAATTCCAATTATCAACTACTCTTACACTGAAAAAGTATTTCCTTACATCCTGCAAAGAAGTTTTCTTACCAAGCTTCAAACTATGACCTCTAGTTCTAGAGCCAGCCATATCAAAATATCGATCCCTATCCACTCTATCATAACCATGAAGGAATTTAAAGACTGTCACCATATCCCCCCTCACTCTTCTAGCTTCGAGTGATGGTAAGTCTAATTCCCTCAGCCTCTCATCATAACTGAGATTGCGTATTTCTGGCACCAGTTTCGTGGCATGTCTTTGAACTTTTTCAAGCTTAGCTATG
The DNA here is from genome assembly GCA_037179515.1 of Halocaridina rubra. NCBI lineage: Eukaryota > Metazoa > Arthropoda > Malacostraca > Decapoda > Atyidae > Halocaridina > Halocaridina rubra. The sequence goes on from JAXCGZ010022991.1 coordinate 41,442, forward strand.
TGCTTTTTCAAGTGCGGATTCCAAAAGGGGGCTGCATATTCGAGTTTTGGCCTCACATAGGTTACATAAATATTTCTGAACATTTCCTTGTCCATGTGCCTGAAGGCTACCCTTACATTTGATAAGAATGCATATGCTGCCCTTACTATGCCATTTATATGTATTTCTGGAGACAGACCTGCCAGTATGTTTACTCCTAGATCTCTCTCATTTTCTGTCTCTTGAAGTTGTACTCCAGCCACCGAGTAGTCAAGCTTGGGCTTGTGTGTGTGTGTGTGTGTGTGTGTGTGTGTGCGCGCGCGCGCGCTTAAAATGCTCTACTTGTAATTACAGTACTTATTTGTGCTTACGGGAAAGAGCTCCAAGCTTGTAACTTTCCGTCTCCTGGTCGGTTCCATTTTGTACGTAGTGATACTTATCATACTTGTCCTTCTTGTCCTTAAAACTATTGATTAAGCTGGCATTAACTACCTCCTCGCTTAGCGAATTCCAATTATCAACTAGTCTTACACTAAAAACGTACTTCCTTACATCCTGTAAAGAAGTTTTTTTTACGAAGCTTCAAACTATGTCCTCTGGTTCGAGTACCAGCCATATCAAAATATTGATTCCTATCCACTCTGTCATATCCATGAAGGAATTTAAAAACCGTCACCATATCCCCCTCAATCTCCTACCTTCGAGTGATGGTAAGTCTAATGCCCTCAGCCCTTTCTCATAACTGAGATTGCGTATTTCTGGCACTAGTTTCGTGGCATGTGTATGAACTTTTTCCAGCTTAACTTCGTGCTTTTTCAAGTGCGGATTCCAAAAGGGGTCTGCATATTCAAGCTTTGGCCTCACATAGGTTACATAAATATTTCTGAACATTTCCTTGTCCATGTGCCTGAAGGCTACCCTTACATTTGCAAATAAAGCATATGCTGCCCTTACTATGCCATATATATGTGTTACAATATTTGATATAATTGTTATTTTGTTAATGAACGCATCCATGTTTTGATTACATTAAAAGTAATAATGATGCCCACTAGGGGGCAGACAAGAACGTTCATAATGCCCTTTCAGTCTCCTATATTATTGTGCCTCATTTATCTATAAATATCTCCAAATTTAAGGAGCATCAAACATGGTGGCAGCGCTCAATAGACTAAGAATGGTTTGCTGTTCATTTTGAATATAAGGCATTACGTATTATCCAGGATCTTTCTGTTTGATTAAGTAAATAAGACTACCGACCAACATGGCGACAGCTAATCTAGCCCCTCCAGATAAATTCGCATTAAAGAGCGAAAGTGAGCAAGATTGGCGATTTTTTCGTCAAAAAATCGAGCTGTATATACTGGCAGCGGGTTTAAATGATAAGCCAAGTGAAGTGAAGGTAGCATTACTTTTGACCCATGGGAGTGACGAACTGCTTCGAGTGTATAATGCTATAGAGTTTGGTCCCGTTATTGTAGGGGAGAGTGGATCTCGTGATGACCCTAGCAAGGACTTAAACGTGGTATTACAGAAGCTAGATGAGCATTTTGCCTCTAGGAAGCTGATAATATCATCAAGATATAGGTTTAGATGCTGTACTCAGAAAGCTGATGAGAACCTGGATGAATTTATTACTAGAATAAAAACTATGGTTAAGGATTGTGATTTTGCAGCAGAAAAAGATGAGGCAATTCGTGATCAAATAGTTTTTGGCTGTAAAGAAGATAAACTCAGAGAGAAATTTCTGAGAGAAGAATGTATTTCATTGATAGATACGCTCAAAATTTGTGAGGCACATCAAGCATCGCAGAGACAAATGCAAATGATAAAAGGTGAAAATACAGCAAAGTCGGTCATAAATAAAGTTAAATCGACAAAGAACTTTAAGCAGAGTAGGCCTAGTAGAAATTCAGCAGACCAAAAGAGTGAGGACCCAAGTTTTGTGAACGAGAACCAGTATAGGCCTAAGTCAAACCAAAGTTTGTCAACGAAGGATCCGGCTCTACGAAAATGTAAGTTCTGCGGAACAAGACACGTGTGGAGTAAGAAGAAATGTCCAGCCTATGGAGAGAGATGCAACTACTGCAACAGGCTGAATCACTTCGAATCTCAATGTTTGGAGAAAAATGGACATGCACAAGCATCTAAGAAGATGGGTGTGAATGCAGTGGACGGTGACGATTCCAGTTCAGATACTCCAGCCGAATATATCCTAGGTGTCAAGTTGCAGACGAGACGTGGAGAGCCAGAAAAAACGACGGTGAACAAAAATGATAATCCCTGTACACAGCAAGTGATGAAAGTGAATAAAGTGTCAGAGAAATCCAAATATCTATATACCGATCTGAAAGTTGGTGAAAATAGTGTCAAATTTCAAATCGATAGCGGAGCTGGTGTAAATGTGTTACCTCGAAATATGGTTCCCAATAATGTAAAAATTGAATCTAGTGAAGGGTTACAACTAGAAATGTGGAATAATTCTGCAGCCAAACCAGTTGGAAAATGTAGAATTAAAGTGAAAAATGAGATAAATTCAAAGAGATATAATGTTGAGTTTATTATAGTGGCTGAGAATTATATGCCTTTGTTAGGAAAACGTGCATCAGAACAGATGGGTTTCCTTACCATCAATTATGATAACATATGTTCTGTACACAGTGAATCTTGTAATACTGATGTTTTTCAGGAATATTCAGATGTGTTTTGTAATGAAATTGGTAAGTTACCTGGGGTGGTACATATGACTTTAGACAAAGAAGTCAAGCCATTTGCTATATCTTCATGTAGAGTGCCAATTCAACTTAAAAGGAAGGTAAAATCCAAATTATCTGAGTTAGAGAAACAAAATGTCATTTGTAAAGTAGACAAACCAACTGAATGGGTGAGTCGCATGGTAGTAGCTTCTAAGAAAAATAGTGAAGACATAAGAATTTGCATAGATCCTCAGCAATTAAATAAAGCCATAATTAGGGAAATGCATCCTTTGCCAATTATCGATGATGTTTTACCTGAATTAGCACAAGCTAAAGTGTTCTCTAAACTAGATTTAAGAAATGGATATTGGCACTGTGTTTTGGATGAAGAGTCAAGTCATTTAACTACCTTTCAAACCCCTTTTGGAAGATATCGGTGGCTTAGACTGCCCTTTGGCCTAGCAATCAGTAGTGAAGTTTTTCAGAAACGACTGCAGAACTCTTTAGATGGTTTGCTAGGAATAATATGCATTGCTGATGACATTTTGGTATATGGAATAGGTAATTCTCTAGAAGAAGCACAGTTAGATCATGATGAAAATTTAAGAAATTTACTGGAACGATGTTGTAAGCATGGTATCCGTCTTAACAGAGAAAAGGCTGAAATAAGAAAGAGTGAGATAACATTTCTTGGACATGTAATAACTAATGAAGGCCTTAAGCCAGATCCCAGTAAAATTGAAGCAATTGTATCGATGAAAGCTCCAACTAATGTCACTGAGATTCAATGTTTTAGTGGAATGATAAACTATTTGTCAAAATTCATGCCTAGACTCTCTGACCTGATGGTGCCCATACGACAACTTTTACGTAAAGACAAAGAATGGTGTTGGGGTGATGAACAGGCTAGAGCTTTTGAGAAAATTAAGTGTTGCATCACTAAGACTCCAATTCTTGCTTATTATGATCAAAATAAACAGTTAGTTATACAGTGTGATGCTAGCAAATGTGGACTTGGTGCAGTTCTAATGCAAGGTGGTAAACCGTTGTCTTATGCAAGCAGAGCTCTAACTGACACGGAAACAAGGTATGCTCAGATAGAGAAAGAAATGCTGGCTATTGTGTTTGCTTTAAAGAAATTCCATCAGTACACTTTTGGACAACATACTTTGGTTATAACTGATCACAAACCACTTCAGAGTATAATCTTGAAACCATTAGATAGAGCACCAAAGAGGCTACAAGGCATGTTATTGACTGCACAACAATACGATATTGAACTTAAGCATACTGCTGGTAAGAACATGCATATAGCAGATTTGCTGTCTCGATCATTTCTAAGTGAAACTGAAAATGGTAATGATTTTGAATATGTTAATGTTGTATCTTATTTGCCTATTAGGGAAGACAGGTTAAAGAAAATTCGTGATGCTGTGGCCAGTGATGAAATTTTGCTTGAAGTGACAAATATGATAACAAATGGGTGGCCAGAGTATAAATGTAATGTACCTATAACTGTTTTGCCTTATTATCATATTAGAGATGAACTATCTATACAGAATGGACTTGTATTTAAAGGTGATAGAGTTGTGATTCCTGCCAATTTGAGGAGAGAAATTAAACAGGCTATTCACTCTTGTCACATTGGCGTAGAAAGTTGTCTACGAAGGGCTCGTGAGTGTGTATATTGGCCTGGTATGAATGGTGATATTAAAGAACATATTTCTCAATGTGAAATCTGTTGCAAATTTCAAAAATCTCAGCAGAAAGAAACTCTTATGCCACATGAAGTGTCTGATAGGCCATGGGAGAAAGTTGGCACAGATATTTTTGAATTGAGTACTCAGTTTTATCTTGTAACAGTAGACTATTTCAGTAATTTCTGGGAAATTGATAGGTTAGAAGATATAAAAGCATCTACTGTTATACGTAAGCTAAAGGCACATTTTGCAAGGTATGGTACTCCTTCCATCTTAGTTAGTGACTGTGGAACTCAATTTACAAGTGATATATTTCAGAATTTTATAAGAGTGTGGGATATAGAACATTGTACGTCAAGCCCTAAACATCCTCAGTCTAAGGGACAGGCAGAATCCGCTGTAAAAACTGCAAAGTCCATACTCAGAAAAGCCATAGAAAGCAATAATGACCCTTATTTGGCAATATTAGACTACCGTAATTGTCCGTCTCACAGTGATGAATACAGTCCGGCTCAAAAAAGCCTAGGGAGATGCACACGTACTCTTCTCCCAGTTTCTTCAAAGTTGTTGAAACCATCTGAGATCAATGTAGATAAAATTAAGATTAACAGACATTATAGAAATAGCAGGTCCGCTAAATATTACAATGTGCATGCCAAAGATCTTGATCCTTTACAGGAAGATGATGTTGTGAGAATAAAACCCACTGTAATGGGAAAGAAAGCTTGGGAAAAAGGTATTGTGAAGGAACGTTTAGACGAGAGATCTTATGAAATTTCAACTGATGCTGGTTTATTGAGAAGAAATAGAGTAGACCTTAATAAGTCAAATGAAAGAAATGTTTCATATCACAGTAGTGAAGATTCTAGTAATGTAGTACAAAGTCAGCAACAGGTTGAAATTCCACAGGATAAACATGTAAACCCAACAAGTGAGAATCTCAGAGTTCAAGAGTCTTTCACTCCTCAAAGGAGAATCACAAGGAGTACAAGGAATATTTTACCCTCTAAATATAATGATTTTGTTGTTGACAAAGAGTGATTTATTTTTCGTTTTCAAGATGATAACTTTTTTTTTTTCTTCATAAAAAGAGGGATGTTACAATATTTAATATAATTGTTATTTTGTTAATGAACGCATCCATGTTTTGTTTACATTGAAAGTAATAAAGATGCCCACTAGGGGGCAGACAAGAACGTTTATAATGCCCTTTCAGTCTCCTATATTATTGTGCCTCATTTATCTACAAATATCTCCAAATTTAAGGAGCATCAAACAATATGCATTTCTGGAGACAAATCGGCCAGTATGTTTACTCCTAGATCTCTCTAATTCTCTGTCTCTTGAAGTTCTGCTCCTGCCACCGAGTAGTCAAGCTTGGACGTCTTGCACTTGTACCCTTTCTCATTACCTTACATTTTGAAGTATTGAATGTCATTAGCCACTTTTCTGACCACTCATGCAGACTACTTAGATCTTCCCGAAGTTATCTATCACTGTTCTCGTTTCTTAGTTTTTTAACAATCTTTGCATCATCTGCAAACATATTCATGAATGAATTTACAGACTCTGGTAGGTTATTTACATATACAAGGAACAAAAGCGGCCCTAAAAGTGAACCCTGTGGAACTCCACTACCAACACTTCTCCATTCAGATACTGAGTGTCTTACTCTAACCCTCTGTTCCCTTCCTTCTAAGTAAGTTTTTATCCATTCCAAGACATTTCCACCTAGTCTCGCCATTGTTTGCAGCTTTTTAATAAGTCTCCCATGTGGGACAGTGTCAAATGCTTTCTGGAAGTCTAGGAATATTCAATCTGCCCAGCCCTCTCTTTCCTGAGAGAGAGAGAGGAGAGAGAGAGAGAGAGAGAGAGAGAGAGAGAGAGTAATAATAATAATAATAATAAACCTTTATTTCCATTTCAATACAATGGGTATTCGTCAGCCAGGGCAAGCCCCAACCCCCCACTGTGGTGTTCAAACACAGCAGTTCCTGCCAGTAAACAGCTTAAACTCTCGGTCTTGGACGGGAACCGATCTTTGGACCTCGTGAATGCGAAGCCAGCGCGTTACCACTGTACTAAGATATATATTTGTTCTTATAAAGAACAGAATGTCTGGTCAGGGCTATTCGTGCATATTCTCCTGTCTATGCTTATAGTACTATCGGTTTACCGATAGCATGGTAGTTCTATAGGAGTATTTTAGCATGCTGAGTGGGCAGGGGGTTGGAAACCAAGGACTCCTTTCTACATTCTCGTCCATGTTACATGACTGAGAGCAAAGTTTGCTGCAAATAATAATAATGATATAATAATAATAATAATAATAATAATAATAATAATAATAATTCAAACTAATAACAATTTTTTTTTATTTGCAAAATTTTTGTTTGTGCTAATTCATTTACATATTGCATTGATATATTTATTAATTTTATCTATTTATTTTTATTTATTGGTATTTATTTATATATTTTGAATCACACAAACGACCCCACGTGAGCAGTGACGTTGATATGTACGAGGACCCCATCGACGATTACTTCGACCGTACTTTCGCCGACATCCGAAAAGCCATCAGAGAAAACGACGAAGATCCTCTCTTCCTGCCCGAAGACAGCGATGACTTCGAAATTACAGTAAGTCACTCTTCTTCTTCTTCCTCTATTTGCGTTCCCATTTTCATATGGGGTCGCATCTCTTCACTAGTCGTCTCCACTGGTTGCTCATAATGTTACTCATTCATCGCCATTATTATTATTATTATTATTATTATTATTATTATTATTATTATTATTATTATTATTATTACTTATTATTATTATTATTATTAATACTATTATTATTATTATTATTATTATTATTATTATTATTATTATTATTATTATTATTATTATTATTATTATTATTATTATTATTATTATTATTATTATTATTATTATTATTATTATTATTATTATTATTATTATTATTATTATTATTATTATTATTATTATTATTATTATTATTATTATTATTATTATTATTATTTAGGAATTTTTTTAATTTTACTTATTCGATGTCCTTAGTTATTTATTTATTTATTAAGCATTTTTTAAGTAGCCTGTCAGTCCATTTTCTTGTTGCAATACACTGACAGATGGGTATCTAAGTTTTGTAGTTTTGGAAATAATTACCCTGTTTGAGAACGTTTTTCTGATGTGAAATAGCCAATACTAAGGTCTAGCAAGAAGGTTTTAACATTAACGAAATTGGTTATAGAACTACTGGAAATTATCATAAATACATTATTTGAATCTTAGCCATAAAAACAAATAATGAAGGTATTTTTTTAGCTATAGAACAACAAGCAGTTTGCAAAAATTTAAAAATACATCACTATTTATTTACCCGCTTTTTGTTTACTTATATATATATATATATATATATATATATATATATATATATATATATATATATATATATATATATATATATATATATTTTTTTTTTTTTAATTTTATTTTTTTTATTTATTTATTTTTTTTATTTTTTTTTTCTATTTTTTTTTTCATGATGTAGCTCTTCAACTCGACACTGAATGGCACGGTGACGGTGAACCACGGGCGTCTGCACGGCCTTTCTACCGTACATAGAGCTGGGAATATGACCCTTCAGTACATTGGATCAGAGGTTGAAGTTGTATGGGGAGGAGAAGTCGGTCTTGTTGATCTAGGGGTAAGTTTTTTTTAATTAAAAGCCTCATTCAGCATTATACTTGTTTAAGAATGAATAGTAGTAGTAGTAGTAGTATTAGTAGTAGTAGTAGTAGTAGTAGTAGTAGTAGTAGTAGTAGTAGTATCACAATTAGATAAAAGTTATTTAACAAAAAGGACAAACTTTTTATAAAGAAACTTCAGTCAGCACTGCAGTAGTAGTAGTAGTAGTAGTAGTAGTAGTAGTAGTAGTAGTAGTAGTAGTAGTAGTAGTTATGGTTACTGACTTGAAATTAACATGTGCGCATGTTAACCGTTTATAATAATTTGTCTAAATATGTGTGTGCTTATGTGCGTGGCTGGATTAAATTAAATTTTCCAAATCTTACACCTTTTTTTTTACACTATGCCGTTCACGAGAGAGAGAGAGAGAGAGAGAGAGAGAGAGAGAGAGAGAGAGAGAGAGAGAGAGAGAGAGAGAGAGAGGTAGCGCTTGCATCGTCCAAATACCTGTCATGCACCCAATAAAATTGATCAATTTACGCTAATAATAAATAATCATGAATTATGACCCGGAAAAATAGACACGCTGAGGTACCCAAGTGACCTGGACATGACCCGTGTTCATTGATACTGTCTGACCTGGTCTAAAATTTATTGGTGGGGAATTTTTTTTGAATTATAACATGACATTCTATTTTTTACAAATGTATTTTCCTTCTCAAATAGTAGTCACCGTGGCTCAAGCGGTAGCATCCACGACTTTGAGGCGTCAGGTCGAGGGTTCGCGCCCCGTCACGGTCTGAGGTTAGCAAGGGCATGCACTCAGGGTAACGATTACATCTGCCAAAACAAGTCCTTCGCAAGAAGGCAACCGTCCTAGCCCTTGGTAAAAAGGGAGTCTGTGACGTAAAACTGGAACAAACGAACATTTTCTCTCTCAAATATAGTGTCAATGAGTAAATGAGAGGTAATAATATACAAACTGCTCGAACGGTCAAATGAGGTAGAGAATTGATTTATGTGTAATTATGTGCTGTAACTGTATAATGTATGAAATACTGTATATCTATCGATTGCATGCAAGCAAGCAAGCAGTCAATAATAATAATAATAATAATAATAATAATAATAATAATAATAACAATAATAATTATATTTAAAATGATAATAATGATAATAATAATAATAATAAAAATAATAATAATAATGATAATAATAATAATAATAATAATAATAATAATAATAATAATAATAATAATAATAATAATAATAATAATAATAATAATAATAATCATCATAAAGATATGTAGATGTATGCATGTGTGTATGTATGTATGTATATATGTATGAATGTATTTATGTATGTATATTCGATAATATTTTTAATGTATGAATATTTGCTTTTCTCCTTTTGTTTACGTGTTTATAGATCGAGTATACTTTTGGAATGACCTTTCCACTCTGGGGTAATGACGTCAGTCTATCCCTCAAGATGTCCTACGTCCATCTGAGCTTCGAGACGGGCGTCTTCATCCTGCAGCAGGATCTTGTCCTTGAGAGCTGCAACATCACGGAGTTTGGGTGAGTTGATGGGAATATTGTTCAAATTATCACATGTATACACACACACACACATAGATAAATAGATAGATAGATTGATTGATTGATTGATTGATTGATTGATTGATTGATTGATTGATTGATTGATTGATTGATTGATAGATAGATAGATAGATAGATAGATAAGTGACTTAATTCTGGAAATTCTTTGGATACATATGACGACTTTTGTGGAGTATTCAGCGGGTAAAAGAATGAGTAAACTCAGTATGTAAATAAATTTAATTTAATCTGTTAATAAGATGTGAGATTGAAATAATCAGATGTTCATTACATATAACAAGGATTCTTTAAATACCAGTTTGACTTCGCTAATTGTCTTCTCATCCAAGACACAAAAGCAAACATAAAAATCAATTAATTTAGTTTTTAGAATTAAGATGGTCAGTGAAAGCATATTTCAGAGAGAGCTAATAATAATAATAATAATAATACTTTATTTCCATTTCAATACAATGGGTATTCGTCAGCCAGGGTAAGCCCCAACCCCCCACTGTGGTGTCCACCCACAGCAGTTCCTGCCAGTAAACAGCTTAAACTCTCGGTCTTGGACGGGAACCGATCTTTCGACCTCATGAATGCGAAGCCAGCGCGTTACCACTGTACTAGCCAGCAATTGGATATCTATATTAAGCAAATAAACAGGCTTGAAGTCCCTTTTCAACCATAATTATGTTTTGTTTTGTTTTGTTTTTTAAGTCCTATCCCCTTATTTTACTCTACGTCTCTTCATTGAAGCAGTGTTGCACCGTCTTTAAACTAGTGAAGATGACGTCTAAAGTTTATTATTATATTTACTAAGAAATCTCTATCTTAGGTGACTGATTAGAAAAAACATTCTCTGCTAGGTAGATAGCTAGATGTTTAGATATGTTTGATGACAACGTTGAGTTCGCTGTTTTCTGTGGAAAGGGTGCCTTTCCAGAGTCTGATAAAATCGTTATTAGCTGGTTATTTTTCTTTTCTCTTTGTACAGACCAGTGCATTTTAAAGAGAATGGCATCGGAGCCGGCTATAACCTGCTGACGAATGTCTTTTTGGGTCAGCTGAACGAAATTGTCCTCGAAGCCGTCGAGAGTGTCATCTGTAACCTGTTGGAGAAAATTTTATCAACCGAGTAAAAGAAGAAAAACGATATTGCATTTTTTTGTGCAAGATACATATTGATGTTGCTTGATTTTTTCCTTCATTCTAATATTCTCTTTTCACTATTAAATTTCTTTTAATTCTACAGTTATCTTTTTTGTCTTTGGATAATGTAACCCGTGCCTATATTGATTTCCTCTCTCTTTCTCAAAAAAAAAAAATGTAAAGGATAGTTAAATTAGTTAAAAATCTCCCCAAACATTCAAATATATTACATTTATTTCTTAAGTTTGAATAAATAAAAGTAGAGCTTATTTGATAAAGTGGTCATCGAAGTTTGAGTTTAATTTGAACTGTTAAACTCCTTTCACCCAGTTCAAAAGTAGTGAAAATAATAAGAAATATAAGATAATACGTCATCTTGATACCGGATGTCCAGAAAGCCTTATCTTTTAGGGTGGGAATTAACTCTATGTAGTAGGTTGGCCCATGGCATCAATCGCCCGTTGTGATACTACAGCTGAAGGATCTTGTGGACTTAGATAAGTCTGTCCTGGACAGTGCAATGTTAAGTCTTCCTTTAGTTACGGTTCTCTTTCTATGCCTACATAAACACCGAATATTCTTGGATATTCGTTACACATATCTTATTATCCCTTCACATCTGACAAGTCACAATATTCCCCGTCTCTATTTCTCTTTATATTTTCTTCGTGCCTAGGCCTGATGAGTGTAGATTTTTTTTTTATTTTTGTTTTGCCTGTCCTGGTTTCACAATTATAAATAAAAAAAAATAAAAAGAAATATCGCCGCCTTACACCCATGCTTGTCGTAAAAGTCGACTATATAGGGTGGAGCAAGGGGACTTGGAATTGTATTTACAAAGGAGTTTGTTGCCTATGTATATTGGTAGATAGAGCCTGATAGTCAACTGGGAATCCACTCTGTCAATCTGTCCATCTTGTGTTCTTACTTTTAGCTTGTTGTTTTAGATTCTCCACCCACGGATGGGTTGAACGGATCATGGAGGACCCATAGGGCGGTCGCCAGCCGGCACAGGCCCCAACCCCCCCACTGTGGTGCCCAGCCACAGCAGTAACCTCCCCAGTAAACAGCTTAAACTCTCTTGCCTGGACGAGGCGCAATCCGTCGACCTGGCGAATGTGAGGCCAGCGCGTTACCACTGTACTAGCCAGGAGGCTTACTTTAGCTTCTGCCATCATAAAGTGATCAGTTTACGTCAAGGACTCCCTTTTGTTTTAAGGGATATTACGGTTCTTTCTTGATAAAGATTTGGGCTGGCATGTGCGACTGTTACCTTGATTAAATGCCCTTTCTTATCTCAGACCGCGGTGGGCCGACGAGCCCACGATCTGACGAATTAAAGTCGCAAACGTTACCACTGGACCACGGCGGCCACAGCTTCTGCCAGCATTAACTAGAAGAAAGTCCAGTTTCGTAAACTATTTAAACACTTGAACATCCGCCATTCATATACCATGCCGACAGCACCTCTTTTTCGTTCCATGCCTTACTCAAATAAATGACTAAAAGTTTGCTTGTTTTCGGTTTTACGTCACGGACTCCCTTTTCTACTAAGGACTAGGACGGTTGCCTTCTTGCGAAGGACTTCTTTTGGCAGATGTAATCGTTACCCTGAGTGTATCCCTTGCTAACCTCAGACCGTGACGGGGCGCGAACCCTCGACCTGCCGCCTCAGAGTCGCGGACGCCACCATTTTGCCACGGAGACTACTACTAAATCGACTAAAAGTGCCTTGATATATATTAGGATACCAGCATTCCTTTGATAAAATAACGTTTCCATCGTAAAATTGCATCTAATGACTGATGCTCGCAAGCATTTTCCAGAAAAAAAATAACATATTAATCGTACTGAATATAAAATGCTTAGCGTTTTCTGAAATTAATCGAAGACTCGAACCTCGGAAATAAACTCTCTCTCTCTCTCTCTCTCTCTCTCTCTCTCTCTCTCTCTCTCTCTCTCTCTCTCTCTCTCTCTCTCTCTCTCTCTCTCTCTCTCTCTCTCTCTCTCTCTCTCTCTCTCTCTCTCTCTCTCTCTCTTTCCTTCCATGTGTAGAAGCAATATATTTCACCTCCTGATTACTATTTTCCGAGGATGGAATTAACATTAAAGTTAACGGCCAAATAAGTACTAAAAGTTAGCGAGGTCATTCGCTGACCTGTGAAAAAATTATGTCTAAATGCAATATATATTATGTGAATTTACATCGATTTGCCATTAGAGGTTTGCGGGCTAGTTCCTCCCCTCCCTCCTCTTTACACACATGCGTCTATTTTACTGTGATTAGTTACACGGCTGACTTATCAGGTTGGCTTTGTAAGTTTGCATGTAAGTTTGGATTTCCTCAGATATTTCTAATCGGAACCTTTTTCTGTGTTTCAAAATATTTTCTTTTAATGTTCTTGTATTCTCAGCTTTCAAGAAGAAGAAGATGGAGAAGAAAACCTCCAAGCTTTCAACACTATGGAAAAGATGGAGAAAAAGATACTCCCAAGTGTCAAGGCGTGAAGAAAGACGATGGAGAAGAATCCTTAGCTTCCAAGGCGCTTAGAATATAATGGAGAAGAAAAAACACGGCTTTCAAGGCGCGAAGAAGAAGAAGAAGAAGAAGAAGGAGGAGGAGGAGGAGGAGGAGGAGGAGAAGAAGAAGAAGAACCCTTAGCTTCCAAGGCACTTTGAACATACTGAAGAGGAGACACTGCTTTCAAGGCGCTACGACAACGGCTACGAAGAAGAAAAAAGATGAAGAAGAAGAATCCTTAGTTTCCAAGGCACTTTAAACATATTGAAGAAGAGACACTGCTTTCAAGGCGCTATGACGACGACGGCGAAGAAGAAGAAGGAAAAGAAAGACCCTTGGCTTCCAAGGCACTTTAAACATAATGCAGAAGAAGAAGAAGAAGAAGAAGAAGAAGAAGAAGAAGAAGAAGAAATTATGATGTTGATGAAGAAAGACCCATAACTTCCATGGCACTTTGAACAGAATGAGGAAGAAGAAACACAGATTTCTATGCTCGAAGGAGAAGGAGGAAGAGGAGAAGAAAAAGCAGACGAAAAGGCCCTTTACTTCCAAGGCAACTTGAAAATAATGAAAAAGAAGAGACATAGCTTTCAAGGCTCGAAGGAGGAGGAAGAGGAGAAAAAAGCAGAAGAGAGACCCTTTTCTCCCAAGGCATGTTGAACATAATGAAGACGAGAGCTTTCAAGGCTCGATGGAGGAGTTGGAAAAGGAGAAGAAGAAGAAAGTTAGATTATAACATTTTTATTAATCTTGTGTGATAATATCTGGCTTAGTACATCAAGTTAATTATTAAGATGTACGTATCAACACGACTCCGTTTTGTTTTCAACTCCGTCACTTTTATCGGGTCACATTACAACACGATATTAGCAAGGGCATGCACTCAGGGTAACGATTACAACTGCCAAATCCAGTCCTTCGCACGAAGGCAACCGTCCTAGCCCTTGGTAGAAAAGGGAGTCCGTGACATAAAGCCTGAACAATTACAACACGATATTAAGGTTTTGTACAGGATGGTACGTATAACCTTTTGCTAGGAAATATAGATACAACAAACAATTGTACAAAACATTCTCGTACACAGGTACTGCTGAAAAAATAAGGCCTCTGAGAGCCCTCAATATCTATCGTGGAAGCTGCTCGCATCTTGCAAAACCTGCAAGCCCGAGAGGTATGGTTGGAACGCCAACTCTAGGAGATCAGTGTCCAACTCGAGATCCTACAGTAATGATTTTGCTTTAATAGGAGAGTTTTTAAGGTGCATCAGAGTCAAATATCTTGTGGACGTTTTCATATCCCTTTTTTCAACTGTCAGTAACCCAGAGTTCACTTTCGCTTCCGGTTAATTTAGGAATAGCTCCAGCTTCCATGGTCTCTTACCTTACCTAATGATGCTTACCTAATGACAGTTAAAGAGGCATAGGAGTCAGTGCTCATATAGAGAGTGCCTCTTCTCCATCTTTCAGTCTCAACATACTTGTGTGAATTTTTGAATAAATTAACAATCTGGCTCATTTCAGTGTCATCAGGGAGATTATTCCAGTGGTTTACAATTCTTGAACTTAGTTTACTAGATGCTATTGGATGCTTACTTTTCACAATATTTTTAACCGGATATATTGAGATATAAATTTAATTTCAGCTAATATTTTGTATGTTTAGTAGTCACCGCGGCTCAAGAGGTAGCGTCCGCATCTTTGAGGCGTCAGGTCGAGGGTTCGAACCCCGCCACGGTCTGAGGTTAGTAAGGGCATTCACTCAGGGCAACGATTACATCTGCAAAAACAAGTCCTTCGCAAGACGGCGACCGTCCTAGCCCTTGGTTGAAAAGGAAGTCTGTGACGTAAAACACACCAGTGGTTTTAAGTTAATGTGAGTTTCATGAGTATTTTTGTTTTTTATGAAGCTCTAGAGTCTGTGATGTTCACACATAAACATTACTGAGATTTTGAGGTTATATGTGGATAATGCTTCCCTATTTTTTATCTATTACTGATTCAAGCGAAAGATATGTAGTCACCGTGGCTCAAGCGGTAGCATCCGCGACTCTGAGGCGTCAGGTCGAAGGTTCGCGCCCCGTCAAGGTCTGAGGTTAGCAAGGGCATGCACTCGGGGTAGCGATTACGCCTGCCAAAACAAGTCCTTCGCACGAAGGCAACCGTCCTAGCCCTTGGTAGGAAAGGGAGTCCGTGACGTAAAACCGGAGCAACATTCAAGCGAAAGATATGCCTTGGGGAGTTGAACGTAGAACCAACTACTGATTCACGGTTCTCTATTTTTTAAAATGAAAAGAAATAAAAATACATAAATGTCTCCAGATCTGAGACAATGCAATATGGCAAAACAGCAGTACACAGTAAATTTAGCAATTGATAAAATTGAGAAATGAGAAAGTAATAGAAATAGTAGTAGTAGTAGTTGTAGAAATAGAAGTAATAATAATAATAATAATAATAACGACAATGTAGTCTCCGTGGCTAAATGGTAGCGTCCGTGACTCTGTGTCGGCAGGTCGAGGGTTCGCGCCCCGTCACGGACTGAGGTTAGTAAGGGCATACACTTAGGGTAACGATTACACATGCCAAAACAAGTCCTTCGCAAGAAGGCATCCGTCCTAGCCCTTAGTAGATAAGGGAGATTGAGACGTAAAACCGAATCGATCATAATAACGACAATAATAATGATAATGATGATGATAATAATACTCACTAATAATAATGATGATGATTATCATTTTCATCATCATCAATATTATCATTATTAGTATAATACGGATAAGACCCCTCCCTGAGTACCAATTATCATAAATGGAAAAATCCCGCTCTGCATACAGCTAATAATGCGTAAGGTCGTTATTAACCAACCTATAGAATAAATAATAAGGCCGAAACACCCCACAAAAATTTCTTTTCCCACGCTACCCACAATACGACCCCAGTCACAAACAACTCGATAGGATCGATATTTGGCGGCAAATTGTCCACAACCACCCCATTCCTAACCCACCCACCCACCCCTCCGGCCCATGACTAAACAACTTCCGTCTTCAAATGACTGGAAAAGCATCCTCGCAAGAGCTTAGGAAATGCTGTCATTGTAAGTCTGTATTTACGCTCACGTGTCTTGCTTATTCTATATGCATTTACTCTGTTTTTTTAGATTTATTAGTATGCCTTATTTTCATTTTTTTTTAAGTTTACTTATTCGTTCATGGAGTTAGATATAAAATGTAATTAGATTAATCTTACATTTTTTCTTGTTCAGTATTGTACTGTAGCTTCATTTTATGTAACTGTTAGTCCCCAATATGGGGGTGGACAGTGTGGCTGGGGAGAAACATGCTGGATACTCTTCCTAGCGCCCCACGGTGGGCTCGATCGAGAGTCTGTCAACTCCAAAGTTGAGGACTGGCCACTCGGTCATATATATATATATATATATATATATATATATATATATATATATATATATATATATATATATATAATATATATAATATATATATATTTTAACTCCATGCACAACCGATATTTTTTATGCGTTGTCCTTATATGGTATTAAGTTTTTTTTTTTAGCTCACGAAGAATTGGAACCTGACTTTTCACAAATACTAAATTACAAAAACAATTTTATTAATATATCCTAATCTAACCTCAGAATTGGAACCTATAAAAATTTCAGGTTCTAGTTAGTGATGACTTTCTGTTTTGTTTTTTTATGTAAAGGAAGTAGTTTTAAGTGAATGCATATGACATACAAAATAAATGACGCAACATCTCGCCGTTCACGTGACCCTCGCGTGGCGGTGGTCACTAGTCGTCTAACGTCACTTGTTTCTGGTTGAATTGGCTACCACTTAGCATTTCCTTGGGGGAGGGGGGTGGATGGATTCTGGGAGGGGAACTGGCGAATTTTGGGGTGAGGGGGGCTCCAACTATGTCCTAATCAGCCACTGTATTCAAAATGCCGATTGTCATGTTGAAGAATAGATAAACGTCGGTTTGGGGTAATTAGGCTAAAAGGAAATCGAAGTTTGCTGACACCTCTTATATTTAGAAAATAGGATAAGTAGTAATCTGCCTAGAAAGAACAAGAAATGTAGGGAGAGGGTGGTTATTGTCATTTGCATATTATTGCTAATTTAGAAAAAAAATATAAAGGTCTGACCATAGACCGGGTGCACCATGGGAAAAGAAAAATAATTTAACAAGCTAAAAATGATCTTGCGATGAAGTAGACTTTGAAAAAAAAAAAATCCGTTTTTATACAATGGCTATTCGTTCACAAACAATTAAGAGTACACTTATAAGTAGACATGTAATTAAGCAAAAAGTGAAGAGAAAATGAAGTTTACCTTGAGCTGGTACTTGGATTCAGATTTTCTGTGACTGTCATAGTTGCTGATTATATATAGAACACTACTTAACCAAGGCAGAAGTGCAGAGAACTATGTCATTTTAGATACGATCGCCATTATATTGAACTTTTGTGAGTAATACTATGAAATTAAAATTGAGTTCATGTTCTTCTATTAAATTTTCGCATTTTATGTCAGTCCCAAATCCATGGGCAGTATGTTATCATAGAAGTTGGGATGATAAAGACAGAAAAATATTTCGGAACCGGATTAAGTCAAGATTTAAAACAGTTATTCTTTAGTTTGGTTGGTTTGGTTTCGGTTTTACGCCACGAACTCCCTTTTCAATTAAGGGCTAGGACGGTTGCCTTCTTGCGAAGGACTTGTTTTGGCAGATGTAATCGTTACCCTGAGTGTATGCCCATACTAACCTCAGTCTTACTCTTTAGTCGCTCCGTTAACTCTTTTTGCAATAGTTCGATACAGAGAATTGCGCAAGTCTGCTGAATCAGGACATTTACAAAGAATTGTTAATCATTCAATATATGACTACTTTAGTAGTAGTATCCATATGTCTTCATTTTCTTCGTCTTGATCCACTTCTTCTAGGGGTCGATGTTTTTGACAGCTCTCCTTCACTTAGCACTTCGTATACTACATCTGACTGCTGCATCTCTAGAAATGTTGTATCCATATTGTGTGAAGTGAAGTGATCGATTTTACGTCACGGACTCCCTTTTCTATTAAGGGCTAGGACGGTGCCTTCTTGAGTAAGAATTTGGTTTCGGTAAGTGCGACTCTTACCCTTGGTGAATGCCTTTTCTAAATTCAGACTATGTTGGGCCTCGAACCCACCCCCTAACGAGCCAAAGATGCGAGCATTACCACTCGGCATTGGCAGCCACCTCGTATTCACGTTGTGAAAGGAGAAAAATATGCATCTCTCAGTCTCATGTCCTCCACAACATTCTCATTGTCAACTTTATTGGCAAGAAACAGTTATCTTTACATGTACAAGACTATTTATTCATTTGTTGTGGGTTGTTAACGTTGTTAATGAAGCACTGTCAGTTATCACACATAGTGAGTTAGCAACATATTTTGCTTATTCAGTCTGTTGCAAAATAGTTTCCCTTGAAAGTGGGTGACAAAGTTGTTATGCGGTTCCAATGGAATCAAGAAGTGTACATTTGTTTACTAAATATGGTCAAATTGGACAAATTCATTTTAATAGTGCTGTGATGAGGTACATGGGTAGTGTTAATTGAATTAGGGCCACTTCTGCCCTCATAAAATGCTTTTCAGCAATTTTTTAAAGTATTTTTTTTGTAAATTTATGATTTGACTGATGATTTATCAAGTAAAACTGATTGAAAAATCAGTTTGATGAAGTAATATCATCTCGGCAATTAAAAATATTTTTGAATAAGGAAATACTAAAATATTTCATCAATTATTTATAATGGGAACCGATACATTTTCAAACCAGCTCCCTTTTTCACCATGAAAGAGCAAGCATGTTTTTGAAGTGCATTGTTTTGCCTACCATTATGTTTATGCAGGTAGCTGAGTTGTTTTTTGTGTTATTTTATTTTCCTGAAATCTTTTATAAGTAAAAATATATGTCTCTTAAATGTGATGCACTTTCAGTATGCATAACGAGTTCTAGTCTCCTGGCAAAATGAAGTATTGTTTTTACTGTTGCATATATTTGAATAAAAATTATGATCCTGATTATACACTGCTCTGCTGAAGCTGGTTAATAATTGTTGCATAAAGTTAACTTTTTATAATATCAAGAAGTGGTGTTACTGTCTTATTTCTAAAAGACATTACTGTGATCTTTTTATAGAGTCCAGACCTTGTGTTTAATAGCCAAGCACTTAATAATTTATTATTATTACTCTTGTTTGCCTTTTAATACTTATTTATATTTTTTCTTTTATTGATTCTTACCACGTTTTTACCTTCTATCACCCTAATCCCCCTCCCTTTCTAAATAAACAATTAAACGCACTCCCAAACTTCTAATATAATTACCATTATCAGCTCCCAAAACTCCATAACACTTGCCCTCATTATCCGCAACCCTGTTTCATACAATTAAATGTTATGATCACGCAGTTTACGCGAGAATTAATTAGAGACCTATCCCTAGCAATTTCTTATTGATTACTGTTGTTATAGGTGAGATAATTAGTGGGAGGTGTGTGTGAGAGAAAGAGCGTGCTTGTAATTTTCTTCTCAGCAGTGATAAACTCCTCTGGGAGGGAATGAAATGAGTTGAGAGGAGGAAGGTATGGATCAGTCTCTGCTCTTCTAGCTCTGCTGTTATTATTTTTGTTATTCTGTTATTGCACATTCTGTATTTATTGTTGTTCTTGTAAGGGATACAATGTACTTGTACATATTGGTATTATTTTTTTTACCTTGTAAGGGATACAATGCACTTGTACATGTTGCTATTATTGTTTCAGTAGCTTCTGCTACGATTTTTATTACTATGTATTGAATGCAGTTTTTACTTTTAGATATTGTTTCCTTTTCTACCCTGTTCATTACATGGTTTGTGTGTTTGCATAGTTGCCATTACAAATACACTTGCTAATGCATTTATTTTATTATTGTTTTCTCTGAAGCTCTGACGGAGTTATTTTTGGTGTTAAGACTGCATAAGGTTCAAACGGTTTAAGGATATAGATGTTGCATTAGCAAGGGGTATTTTAATAACTGAATTTTCCACTGAAATATCAGGATTTATACAATACCTCTTCCCTTTCTTCCACTTCGTTGATATAG
The DNA here is from genome assembly GCA_037179515.1 of Halocaridina rubra. Classification (NCBI taxonomy): domain Eukaryota; kingdom Metazoa; phylum Arthropoda; class Malacostraca; order Decapoda; family Atyidae; genus Halocaridina; species Halocaridina rubra. Next base: position 61,946 of record JAXCGZ010022991.1, read on the forward strand.
GGTCAATTTTTCCATATGACCAAGAGAAGAACTTACTCCCCATCCACTTCATCACTGAGAATGCAACTTCTTACTATTTAACCTAGTCTATCTATCTATCTACCGTGGCTGTTTCCCCCTTTAATTGGGGGGTAAAATTACTTTACGCCCTCTATGTATTTTGTTCTCATGGCATGTGTTGTAAGGTTTATAAGTACGAGATGGAAGTTTCATGTTGTGTCCTAAGTCTTTAAGGTCTTGGTATATATTACAGTTATGCTCATGATAGGACTATCTTATCACTTTAATATCAAAAGTGTCTTTTCAACGAATCTTGACAATGCTGATCATCGGCTCAGATTTTACCTAAAACATATTTTTACCTAACACGTGAGCTTTGGGTTAGAACTTCAGCCTTCCGTGTTGGCATTATTAATCTGGGTGTTCCTTTTTTGCGGTTCAGATTAAGATCAATCAGGGACGCATTATGTTTGTTAGAGCTATCCATATTTTTTTAAATTGTAATTAGTTCTCAGTTAGGCTACTGATGGGGCAAACATTGGCAATCGGCGAAGCTATTATGCTGTTATTACTATATATATATATATATATATATATATATATATATATATATATATATATATATATATATATATATATATATATATATATATATATATATATATATATATATATATATATATATATATATATAGAGAGAGAGAGAGAGAGAGAGAGAGAGAGAGAGAGAGAGAGAAATCCCTTTTTATATTTTGAGTCAAAACTGTTGATAAGAAGAGAAGCGGCCGTTTCAATCTTTGGGTTGGACATTTATTGTTATGACCGTTATCATGCCTTATTTTATGAAACAAATGACTAAGTGTATAGTTTAGCCAATTTGAGTTATAAGGAACTTGAAAACAAACACTGATGTACTGGTGTTCCTTTAGGTGTATGTTGTGGGCCTACTAACTTTGCAGAAGTTCGAGTATATCAAAATGATTTGTCATATCTGCATCCATGGCATCAACCGCCCCTTGCGATGCTATAGCTGGAGGGTCTTGTGGACTTACATAAGACTGTCCAGGACAATTCGATGTTAAGTCTTCCTTCAGTTACGGTTCTCTTTCTATGCCTACATCAACACCGAATATTCTTGGATATTCGTTACACGTGTCTTATTACCCCTTCACATCTGACAAGTCACAATACTCCCCATCTCTGTTTCTCTCTATATTTTCTTCGTGCCCAGGCCGACGAGGGCTGATTTTTTTTTTATATTTTTTTGGCCCGTCCTGGTGTCACAATAAAATATAAATAAATAAAAATTCATAGCGAGCTGCATTATGAATATTTCACATTTGTCAAGGAAGTGAGGCAGGTTAGAAGCTGTATGGCAGGATTCGAGGGCAGAAAATTGTCACTGATTTATTAACAGGAATAAGTTAGGTTAGATTTCAGATTAGTCTATTCCTGCCGGTCGGTAAATATTCCTGTGACTAATAGTGTACTGTATATACAGTTTAGCCTATTGAATTGTAAGTAGCTATGGCTATAGCCCATGTGCTTACGGTGAAAATTTCTGCATCTTAGTTTTCTGGAGATTAATAAATTGATTGCTTGTGAAAATAGTCCATATGGATTGTACCCTCAGTGGCGACATTACTATGACACGAAGACTCATGCTGATGTACCTTTAGCTTCATACATCGTTGAACGTTTTTAATTTTTCTAAAAAAGAATATATTTTATATTTGTTCACATACGTTCTTTGTATCAGTAATAACAGCACCTCTTCGTATAGCCTACATTTTTCTTTAAAGGGGAAAGCGCTTGTAAAGAGGAAAAAATCTTTCAAATTGTGCAGATTTGCAAAAGAACAAGTTTCAAGAGAAAAAAACAATGAAAAAAAAAGTTGTAGAAGTTTTAGCTACTGATTTTACATATGGCCTATTGAGCCTGTATTATAAATAAGTCTGTGTATATGGGAGACAAGTAATTATTGTAATTCATTACTGGGATCATAATTAACTCATTAGGACTATCGGAGCACTCGATTCGGGAAGTTACAAATTTGTGTTCGAACCCGCATATGGGCGTTAGGAAGGGCTTCTAGCCTTCACTGCCCAACTCTAACCTGTCTGTATTCACTTCCATACGGGGGATCAATAGTAACTCATAAAACGACATACAGGAAAGGTCTATCGGTTTGATGTGTACTCTGAGGTTATAATAATATCGAAAATAGACTGAAATAAGATTTTTTTTCTGTAGGATTGAAAATGTCTTAATACGTTTTGCAAAATTGCCAATCTCACCAATACACATTTCCATTTAAGACTATTCTTTTTTGTTATCTTTTTATGTGTTCATTTATTTTTTTCATGTAAATTATCAGATGATACATTTCTTGGATTAGTATATTAATTATGCATTACCTCCTTCGCGCCTTATTATCAATTACTGTTCACATGTGTTTGTGCTTTTCTGGAGAGAGAGAGAGAGAGAGAGAGAGAGAGAGAGAGAGAGAGAGAGAGAGAGAGAGAGAGAGAGAGAGAATGCTGACTGGTGTTTAAACGGGGTGGGAGGGGGGGACGCGTATGTCATATGAGTATCATATATCACTCTAAACTTTCCGTTCGTAGTGCAATATTGTGCGGGCATTTTGCACGCTCGTAAGGCCCTCAATAGAGCTCGCTTGCTGGTCTTTTGTCCACGGCCGTCACAGATTCCGATAATTGTCTATGATTAAGGAAACATATGTAGGCTATGGTCATGGCGAAGGGTGGGGGGAGGTGAGAAGAGAAGAGGGAGTGGAGTGAATCCCTCCCCCTACTTCTCTCATTTTGGTTGGGAAGTTTGGACGGCGTTATTGCTTATAGCGAAACTTTCGCTTTTGAGGATGCTCTTCTACCATGTACCGAATACATCAGATGGAATGCCTATTTATAGAGTTGACATACATGACTGCTCAGTTATACCTCGAGTAGCTTCTAGCGAAATGATTATGTACGATTAGGAAGGAAATTGGAGATGATGGGGTAGAATCATGGTAGGTGGGTGTGGGGGGCGGAAGGAGAGGGAATGAGCTTATAGAAGTAAGAGAAGGTTAATGGAAGTAAGAACGTCATAAACGCACAAAGGCCCGATTTCTTAAACAGTGTAATCCTAGGATACCATATTGTTAGTTAGCTAGACACACAAATGGATTTCATAAACGCATCTGACGCGGTTCTGTGTATGGCTAGGATCCCTTACGGGATCCTAGCCATACACAGAACCGCGTCAGATGAGTTTATGAAATCCATTTGTGTGTCTAGCTAACTAACAATATGGTATCCTAGGTTTACACTGTTTAAGAAATCGGGCCAAAGACCCAGATTTTGATGAAATATAGAAGACATAGCGAAATAAGGAAAAGATTAGACAGGAAATATAAAAAAAAGGATTAAATAGATTTTACAACGGAATAGAATATAAGATCCGATCGGCATTATTGTGGGCGAGTTCGATTCTTTTCCTTGCCTCATAACCCCATGGAAGGTACTGAAGATGACCAAGGCGTATGGGGACATTAACAATATTTTTGCTATATTTTAGGCCACCCCCTATCGTATAAAACGTTATTATTATTATTATTATTATTATTATTATTATTATTATTATTATTATTATTATTATTATTATTACTATTATTATTATTTTTATTATTATTATTATTATTATTATTATTATTATTATTATTATTATTATTATTATTATTATCATTATTATTATTAGTAGCAGTAGTAGTAGTAGTAGTATTACTAGTAGTAGCACTAGTAATAGTAGTCATAGTAGCAGCAGCAGCAGCAGCAGCAGTAGTAATAGTATCATTATTATTATTTCTATTGCTTGTATATAAGTAATGTATCTTAAATGGCCAGTAATTCCACATATCACTGGCAGTAATCTCAGGGCCCTCTGGTTGATAGAGGAGGGTGGGATGGGGTGGCCCTGTATTTTTTTTTTTTTATGGCCCTGCAAGGCGAATCGTATAGGGTCGGCACCAGTGGTTATTGTTACTCTTCCCCGACCCATTCTTCCTCTTTATTTATTTTTTAATGTCCCCCCCCCGCCTAATGGCGGCAGAGGGATGCTTGAGGAAGAGGTTTTTATTAGATTTAGATGCACTAAAAGATTAATTATATATATATATATATAATAATAATAATAATAATAATAATAATAATAATAATAATAATAATAATAATAATAATAAAAGAAAGCTAGCACACACTAAGCTTACATTATCGAAGGAAATATATGAATATGGCAAAAACACACACTCGAGCACTCACAATCCCAGTCTTAATAATAATAATAATAATAATAATAATAATAATAATAATAATAATAATAATAATAATTATAGTAATAATAATAATTATGATAATAACGTATTATAGTCACTCTGTGTTGCACGTGGATGACCTAGCGTCATCCCGACGTTAACAAACAAGGAAATGCAGTTTAATATTGCAGTGAGTTCCAATTCATAGTAATGAGCGGTCGTTATTTGAATGGATCTTTTATGTCTTGAAATGACCAGACCATTACGATGATAATGAACTTCCCCCCCCATTTCCATATTTTTATTGTTTTTATAAAATATTGTTTCCTTAGTGTGAATATGAAAGCAGCTGTTTTTTTTTTATTTCTGGTAGTTTGATATATACCTGTTCATTACTTATTTATTTATTTATTTATTTAGTTATTTGTTTGTTTGTTTGTTTGATTGTGTGTTTGTAGTTATGTATCAGAGGGAGTGTCTGCCTGCATTTATCCCCCATGTGCAAAAAAGGTGGGTGGGGAGGCTGCAACAGACTGAAAAGATATGAAAGTATTCGTAAAAGTAATTTTTATTTCTTTGATCTTGGCCTGTCCTTTTCCTCATCTCCGCCTTGTTCGTAAGCTTTCTCTTTTCCTTCGTCATAATGTTTTCTCGTGCTTTGGCCTTTATTGATGAGGGCAGTTTTTTGCCTGTCCGGATGTCACATAAAAAAATGATTCATAATCATATAACTATTATAATAAACTTTAATATAAGAAAAAGTACCTTTTACTCCTTTGTTATTGTTGGTATTTAGATTTATAAAGCAGTATTGTATTATATTAAAACTGAAGCTTGTTTTAAAATTCCAACCAGTACGAATTTTGTTGTATTTTTGCTGAATCCAATAATCTCCAAGCTTTCAGAGATTACGGTCTCCACCAGAAGTGGAGCTCAGTTGATATCCTTCAGTTGGAGACACTGGTTTCCGAAAACTAGGTATTGTTTTATGCCTGACTCCTTCCCATATACACATTCTTTTTTTTTTTTATAGCATCGGTCATCTTTTTCTTCTTCATTTTATTGCAATCTATGCATCCTTCTTTGCTATGAATGTTAAGACTAGGATTATGTATATATGCTGTTTCAAGAGGTGTTATCTGAATAAGCTATATAGGCGACTTCTTCTAGAAGTATGGGTTACGAGAGAGAGAGGAGAGAGAGAGAGAGAGAGAGAGAGAGAGAGAGAGAGAGAGAGAGAGAG
>JAXCGZ010022991.1:72500-80353 GCA_037179515.1 Halocaridina rubra
AAAATAGTTTTTAGGTTGATTGAACATGACTCACATGTTTACAACCGGGCACTTGAAATATTTTATAGAGTGTGAATTACACATACACTTACTTGCGTATGTGAATATGTGTACCGGTTAACAGGTTCACTATATGCACAGAAACAACCCTTTACAAGTACTTTACTTGATTAATCCAATTTTGTATTTTATATTTATCCATTTAAGTCTTTGGCTCGATTTCTAAAACATTGTAAACCTAGGATACCATATTGTTAGTTAGCTAGACACACACAAATGGATTTCATAAACGCATCTGACGCGGTTCTGTGTATAGGCTAGGATCCCCGCCCGATTTCTTAAACAGTGTAAACCTAGGATACCATATTGTTAGTTAGCTAGACACACAAATGGATTTCATAAACGTACCTGACGCGGTTCTATGTATGGCTAGGATCCCGCACGGGATCCTAGCCATACAGAACCGCGTCAGATACGTTTATGAAATCCATTTGTGTGTGTCTAGCTAACTAACAATATGGTATCCTAGGTTTACACTGTTTAAGAAATCGGGCCTTTATTTCCACAGTTGGTATGTAAAAAGCGTAGCTGATGCACTCATTTATATATATGTATGTATGTAAGTATACATGAAGTCCAGTAGCCTTTAAAAAAGAACACCAATTCTTCCCCTCTTACGTTTGGTTTCGGTTTTACGTCACGAACTCCCTTTTCTACTAAGGGCTAGGACGGTTGCCTTCTTGCGAAGGACTTGTTTTAGCAGATGTAATCGTTACCCTGAGTGTATGTGCCCTTACTAACCTCAGTCCGTGACGGGGCGCAAACCCTCGACCTACCGCCTTCCCCTCTTCAATCGTTTGACTAAATCACCTCTCATTTCCCCTAATTATCGGCATCGAGCGATCGACCTCTAATTGCTCTTAACCATCGTGTAAATCAGTCAGAGTTCAAATAGCAAACAATTCGATGGTGTTATCCCGTATCTTATAATTAGACACTGGACAAATGACCTCTACTTGATCTGATTAATGGCAGGACATTGAGCACGACACGGTCGTCATTGTCTAAACCCTTTTTAGCCGACAGCTATGATATATATTGTAAATAACCGAGTTTCTCTTTTTTTTTTTCTCGCTGCCGTTGAATAAGGGGAAATTTCATAGAAAATTTGGTTCCTGGAATTTACATGAGTAGCCTTCAGTAAATGTTTTATGCAGTTGCCATTCAATAAAGGGAAATTTAATAGAAACTTTGGTTCCTGGAATTTACATGAGTAGCCTTCAGTAAATGTTATATGCAGTTGCCGTTGAATAAAGGGAAATTTAATAGAAAATTTGGTTCCTGGAATTTACATGAGTAGCATTCAGTAAATGTTTTATGCAGTTGCCGTTCAATAAGGGGGAATTTCATAGAAAATTTGGTTCCTGGAATTTATATGAGTTGCCTTCAGTAAATGTTTTATGCAGTTGCCGTTCAATAAGGGGAAATTTAATAAAATATTTGGTTCCTGGAGTTTTCATGAGTTGCCTTCAGTAAATGTTTTATGCAGTTGCCGTTCAATAAGGGGAAATTTAATAGAAAATTTGGTTCCTGGAATTTACATGAGTAGCCTTCAGTAAATGTTTTATGCAGTTGCCGTTGAACAAGGGGAAATTTAATAGAAAATTTGGTTCCTGGAATTTACATGAGTAGCCTTCAGTAAATGTTTTATGCAGTTGCCATTCAATAAGGGGAAATTTAATAGAAAATTTGGTTCCTGGAATTTACATGAGTAGCCTTCAGTAAATGTTTTATGCAGTTGCCGTTCAATTAGGGGGAATTTAATAGAAAATTTGGTTCCTGGAATTTACATGAGTAGCCTTCAGTAAATGTTTTATGCAGTTGCCGTTCAATAAGGGGGAATTTAATAGAAAATTTGGTTCCTGGAATTTACATGAGTAGCCTTCAGTAAATGTTTTATGCAGTTGCCGTTCAATAAGGGGGAATTTAATAGAAAATTTGGTTCCTGGAATTTACATGAGTAGCCTTCAGTAAATGTTTTATGCAGTTGCCGTTCAATAAGGGGGAATTTAATAGAAAATTTGGTTCCTGGAATTTACATGAGTAGCCTTCAGTAAATGTTTTATGCAGTTGCCGTTCAATAAGGGGGAATTTAATAGAAAATTTGGTTCCTGGAATTTACATGAGTAGCCTTCAGTAAATGTTTTATGCAGTTGCCATTCAATAAGGGGAAATTTGATAGAAAATTTGGTTCCTGGAATTTACATAAGTAGCCTTCAGTAAATGTTTTATGCAGTTGCCGTTGAATAAAGGGAAATTTAATAGAAAATTTGGTTCCTGGAATTTACATGTGTAGCCTTCAGTAAATGTTTTATGCAGTTGCTGTTCAATAAGGGGAAAGTTAATAGAAAATTTGGTTCCTGGAATTTACATGAGTAGCCTTCAGTAAATGTTGTATGCAGTATTAGCTGAACTCAAACCATTCAGTAGGATAAATCTTGTAAAGGCTTAGATCTTAATGAAGGAAAAATATATCTAACTCGCGCGCTCTGATTCCAGGGCAGGTGTTACAGAGTGTGACGCAATGGGTGTCACATTAGGCCGTATGAAATCATTAAGTGTAATAATGTAAAATCACTGATAAGCTTTAATTGGCGTATCCTCTTTTATCTGTTATACTCTTCAGAAGTGATTATAAAAAATAAGATTACAAAAACGCATTTGACGCGCTTTTAAAACGCTTCATCTGTTTCCGGCATAGGTTGTCCACCTGGAATTCTTTTTCTCTCGATATTGGCCACTTATTAGTTATATATTTATATATTTTTATTTAATAATTTGTTTTTGTTTTCTTGTTGACGCATACATATTATTTATTTATTTACTTATACTTATATTCATTTGTTAGTAATATATATATATATATATATATATATATATATATATATATATATATATATATATATATATATATATATTAGTAACTTGTTTATTTTTTTTTTACCAGATATAAAAGAAAACTGATAAAGAAAATATATTATGTATTTGTCCTTAAAAATATAATTCCTTGAGCACCGATGCATGTACGTGTGTGTGTTTTTTCTTTTTAAATCTCGAGTATTTATTCCTTGTATTAGCTTTCTTTTATCTATTATTTATGTGATCATTAACCGTCTTAATAGATATTTTATTTATGCCACAGTTTTGTAAATTTTGAGCTGGGTCGCTCAGTTCCGCTTAAAGGTTAATCAAATATATTCTTCACGTGTGATAGAATAATATTAGCTATAGGTGTTTTTTTTATGAGTGTTTCACCGGGACAGGCAAAAACTGCCCTCATCAATAAAGGCCCGGGCACGAGAAAATACCAAGATGAAGGAAAAGAAAAAGGTTAAGGACAAGGCAATGATGAGGTAATGTCACACAAAGGAAAACGACAGACAGAAAAAACAGTCAAAGTACAGAGGATCCACCTACAGTCATACACTAACCTAACCCAATTTTAATCTAAGCTAACCTAATCTAGTCTAAACTTATCCAACCTAATCTAACCTTTTACTCTCGATGACTTCCCCAGACCATTATGTTTTATCTGAGATAGAGAAGATAGTAGTAAGAAATGAATTAAAAAGAAACACTCACCGAGTTTCCGTGACTCTTTGGGTTACACGCTATGGAGACATGCTGAGAGGACTTGAGATCGATTCCGCCTCGAACCCTAATGCAGATATGTAGGTTTTTTCCTGTTCATAATCCTGGAGAGAGAGAGAGAGAGAGAGAGAGAGAGAGAGAGAGAGAGAGAGAGAGAGAGAGAGAGAGAGAGAGAGAGAGAGAGATAAATATATATATATATATATATATATATATATATATATATATATATATATATATATATATATATATATATATATATATATATATATATATATAGAGAGAGAGAGAGAGAGAGAGAGAGAGAGAGAGAGAGAGAGAGAGAGAGAGAGAGAGAGAGAGAGAGAGAGAGAGAGAGCACTTGGCTATGAAATATCATAACAAATAAAACACTGGTATTTCTCTCATTCCTGGAAAACACAATTATCATCCACACCGAATCTTTCTACTTTTGTAAAGCATGAAAGTAAGCTATTAAGGATTCATTTTCTGATGGAGGAAATTAAAGAGTTAATTAACACAGTTTTTGATAGCATCAGTAGAACTTCAAGATAATGATTCACTGTTTTAATCTTGTTTTCTATTCTGATATGATTTTTGATAAAAGTAATATATTGAAAACAGTAAATGTTTTTATTGTAATATTTTTTTTTTATTATTGTTATCCTTGTTGAGATCTGCATTAGGAATTCTTTAGCTTATATAGGTCGATATATCGTTGTTTGATAAGAGGATATAGCTAGATGCTTGGGAGTATATATATATATATATATATATATATATATATATATATATATATATATATATATATATATATATATATATATATATATATATATATATATATATATATATATATATATATATATATATATATATATATTTTTTTTTTTTTTTTTTTCCTGAAGGCGTTACTTGTAAGTCTCTATTATGATAGTATTAAAAGCATTTGTCTGAAAAAAATCTGATAAAAAATTTAAAATTGTTTGGTCCTTCGTGAGTCTTGATATATGAATTTGACTGTCAAGTACTGCATATTACTGGCGTGTATATACCGGTTTGTGTGCATATGTAGTGTATGACAAAACAGCTTACACTTGGTTATTTATTTTTTTTTATGATTGTGACACCAGGACGGGCTCCCCCCCCAAAGAAAATAAAGTGCCCTCATCGGACATGGGCATGAAGAAAACGTAGATTAAAGAGAAACAGAGATGGGGAGTGTTGTGACTTGTCAGATATGAAGGGATATTCGGTGTTGATGTAGGCATAGAAAAAGAACCGTAACTGAAGGAAGACTTAACACTGAACTGTCCTGGAGAGTCCTATTTGTCCAAAAGACCCTTCAGCTGTAGTATCGCAACTGGGGTTTGATGCCATGGGCCAACCTCCTACACTGATAGTTTTACATGTAACAATCATTGCCATATAAGATGCAGTGCGATTATATATATGTCTGTTAAATGCTTGTGTTTGTACAGAATGCATCTGTATATTTGTGTGTGTGTGTGTGTGTGTGTGTGTGTGTGTGTGTGTGTGTGTGTGTGTGTGTGTGTGTGTGTGTGTGTTTATGTATCTGTATGTAGGCTTTTCATATGTTCGATGTATCCCTCAAGATAATTATATAATGATATTTGCATTATAAAATATACTCTTTAGTATCAGTTGGTCTGATTGTAGTCACCGTGGCTCAATCGGTAGCGTCCGCGACTTTAAGGCGTCAGGTCGAGGGTTCGCGCCCCGTCACGGTCTGAGGTTAGCAAGGGCATGCACTCAGAGTAACGATTACATCTGCCAAAACAAGACCTTCGCAAGAAGGCAACCGTCCTAGCCCTCGGAAGAAAAGGGATTCCGTAACGTAAAACCGGAACGAAGTATCAGTTGGTCTGTCAAAAACTTAAGTTCAATGGATGATATTTTTACTACACGTGCAACCTATTGGGAAAAAAAATAGTTCACTAGAATAATATCACTGCATGAATTATATATTTATATTAGGATATCCGTTGTTAACTGCTATTATCTGTTATCATATTTCAGGTACTTACCAACTTATTCTTGAAAATGTATCGTATATGAGTATTGTTCAGTGGAGACACATAGTAATAGTCAATATTTTCTTATTTTTTTCTCATTTATTCCAATAAATGTAGTTTCTCTGCTTTATTACGTCCTTATTATGCCTTTCCGCTTTTTCTTTTATTCATCCTCGCCTTCCCTACATATCCCCTACAACTGTTTTTTTTTCTGGTCTGTCGTTTTCCTTTGTGTGACATTACCTCATCTCTGCCTTGCCCTTAACCTTTTTCTTTTCCTTCGTCTTGGTATTTTCTCTCGTGCCCGGGCCTTTATTGATGAGGGCAGTTTTTGCCTGTCCCGGTGTCACACTCTTAAAAAAAAAAAACTCCCTATTTTATCCTTTTCATTTTGTGCTATTTTCCCAATATACCATTATTCTGTCTACGTTGTAGAGTCTTCTTCGTCCTTGTTTGTTACTTAAATCTGTCTCTGCTTTTTCTCTTGTTTTAATATATAAATGTTCTTGAAAAGATGAGTATTCTTCCTCTTCTCTCTTCCCTCTTCTTCCGCTTCATCCTCTCTCTCTCTCTCTCTCTCTCTCTCTCTCCTCTCTCTCTCTCTCGTCTCCTCTCTCTCTCTCTCTCTCTCTCTCTCTTCTCTCTCTCTCTCTCTCTCTCTCTCTCTCTCTCTCTCTCTCTCTCTGCCATTCTGTGAGTTGTATGTTAGTATGCAGCAATGTTTTATCAATATGTACACCTCCCTGTAAACCATGTTCAATTCTTGGTTTTATATCCATTTGAAGCATTATTTGTATGAACTCATGTAATGTCTGACGCCTTGGCGCAATAAATTAATAAAATAAATAAAATAATCTCTCTCTCTCTCTCTCTCTCTCTCCTCTCTCGTCTCTCTCTCTCTCTCTCTCCTCTCTCTCTCTCTCTCTCTCTCTCTCTCTCTCTCTCTCTCTCTCACACACACACACACACATTCTCTCTCTCCTCTCTCTCTCTCTCTCTCCTCTCTCTCACTCTCTCCTCTCGTCTCTCTCTCTCTCTCTCTCTCTCTCTCTCTCTCTCTCTCTCTCCTCTCTCCTCTCTCTCTCTCTCTCTCTTTCATATTATAGTTTCAGCCTTTCTTCATTCTCTCCAGTATTTTCCATTGTATCCTTTTTAGCGCTTTCTCTCTTCTCCATCTCTTCTCCTCAGTCCTTTATAGCTTTCACTTTCCATTTACCATTTCTGTATAATTTTCCCTTATTTTCTCTCCTATATTCTTCTCTGTTCATCTTTTTAGGAAATTATCTGTTTATCTTTTTCCCTCATATTCTTCGCTTTTTATTATCCTTTATAACCTTCTCTTGCCATTCTCTTTCTTTCATATCTCTCTCTTTCTACCCTGTTTCTTTCTCCCTTATATCCTTCTCTGTCCACCCTCTTTCTCCCTATTTAACATCGTCAAACAGAGGGACGCTCAGCCCCGCCTCCCTTACGCGGTGGTCTAAAGGCATACACAACTGTGGAACGCTGCACATAACAATGGGCAGAGGAGCTGATTGTCAGTGTAAAACCTCCTTCTGATGAATTCCAGACACTTGCATGGCTCTTCTTCTTACCATTTTTCATAGATACCAGACCTGAAATATTGCAAATGAATCCCCTGTCAATGGCAAAGTGAGAAACTAACTTTAGAAAAGTTGGCAGAAGAGAACTGGAAGGAGAGCGAAGTGCTTTATCAAGGGTGGGACCCAAGAGAGAGAGAGAGATAGATCTTTTAGTGTCTGTGTGTGTCTGTGTCGGCGCATCCCGCTTTTCAAGCGTTTCCTCTTATTGGCTTTGAAATCCTTCTCATAATTCTCAGTTTATTGAAGTCACGCTCGATGGGATCACACTCTGGAATCCTCTTCAATCCCCATTAGCTCTGCTGTGAACGAATTAAAAGGACTCTTTCGAACGGATAATAAATAAATTGGGACCTCTCTCTCCTCGCAGGGATGTTATACATGGTTGTAGGTCCCTTGTAATGTGTCTGGAGGAGAGAGAGAGAGAGAGAGAGATAGAGATAGATAGATAGATAGATAGAGAGATGAGAGCGAGAGAGAGAGAGAGAGAGGAGAGAGAGAGAGAGAGAGAGAGAGAGCTCTACTGTTTGAGAATTGCCGATGGCGGTGATATAAATGACTATCA
>JAXCGZ010022992.1:0-2500 GCA_037179515.1 Halocaridina rubra
ACAAATAGCTGAATGACAACGTAAAGGAATTAGATGTTAGTTCACTGCTCTCTTCTGAGAGAGACGGGATTGCTGCTTGGAATGTCCACATTAAGGAAAACATTGAACAGTTCAGAAAAGAGTTCCAGGAGCTGAATATGGAAAATGATGCCATGAAAACTTCCTTTGCTGATGCACTAAAGGAGAATGTGGCAGTAAAAGAGGCTGTAAAGGTGGTGGCACTGGAAAACATACAAACAGTTGACTATAAAGAGACAGTAATCGAAAAAATGAAAGACGTTGTGATGGAAAGGGCAAACCCACTCATCAGACAGGCACTTGATAAGGAGAAGACAGTGGTAAACTCAGGCATAAGCGAATCCCAGGAGCCAACATGGCAGGGGAGACTTGAAGAAATTAAAGCTAGGGTTGTAGACCTGATAAGAAAGCTTGGAGTAGTTTGTGGTCCTGAGGATATTGTAAACATACACCAACTAGGTAAATATTCGAGGGAAGGAAAGCCGAGACCAACAAAAGTAACCTTTGAGAGAGGGGAAACATGTAGGGAAATATTGTTGAGAAAAAAAAGTCTAAAAGACCTTCAAGAATTCAAAGAAGTGTTCATTAGACAATACAGAACACAGGAAGAGATGGGAAAGATCAAAAACTTGTTGCAAGAGGCAAGAAGGTTAAATGATGAAAGAAATGAAGAAGAGAAGAAAAATTTTTGTTACAGAGTTCTTCCAGACAAAGGGGAGATAAAGAAGATAATGACAGAAGATCAGGGGATGGGGCCTCATTAAAATTGTTATACACAAATGCTGATGGATTAGCTGGTAAGGCAGTAGAATTAAAAGATAGGATTCACAACAGTAAGGCAGATATAGTAGCAATTACAGAGACTAAGTTGAGTGAGGACATAAACAGTGTCACAGTTTTTCCTAAGGGCTTCAGAATACTAAGGGTTGAAAGATGTGAGAGGACTGGTGGAGGGATAGCACTGCTCATAAGTGAAAGGATTCAAGTTGAAGAAATAAACTTGGCTATAGAAAGTGAGTTCAAGGAATTTCTTGTTGCTCGCATAAATACTGGGTCAGAGAGCATTATAATAACTGTTGTATACAACCCACCAAGGAACCAAAATGGGCTTGAAGTTTATGAGAAAAGTCATATAGGTACTATTGAAGTCATAAACTCAGTTGTTAACATGGCACGGGAAAAAAAATGTAGGATTTTGATTATGGGAGACTTTAATCATAAAGAGATAGATTGGATAAATCTTGACCCACACAGTGGTGAGGACTCATTCGGGGAAAGATTCCTAGATTGCGTACAAGGGAATTTCCTACACCAACATGTAATGGAACCAACAAGGGCCAGGGGTGGGGATGAGCCATCACTACTTGATCTAGTGTTTACAGATAATGTGTTGGATATTGAAAAAATTGAGTATGAACCACCAATTGGAAAGAGTGACCACTGTGTGTTGTTGATAGAGTATATCATTGAAGATATTCTTCCTGAGAGTAGAGGCACTGAGGACATGAGGAGGAACTATCCGAAAGGAGATTACATCAAAATGAATGAGCTTCTTGCAGTTCTTGACTGGAGAACCTTATTTTACAATAAATCTGTACAAGAAATGTATGACATCTTTTGTGAGAAATATGGGAAGATAGTAGATTGCTGCATACCTGTCACCAAAGTAGGTGTAATTCATGCCAGAGAGAAATGGTTTGATAATGGGTGTAAAAGAGCTAAGGAGTGGAGAAACAAATGCTGGAAAAGGTATAGGAGGAGAAAAAACATAAATGCCTGGCAAACCTACAAAAGAGCAAGAAATGACTACCTAAGTAAAAGGAGAGAGGCAGAGAGAGACTATGAGAGGGACATCACCAGGAAGGCTAAAGAAAATCCCAAGCTTTTTCACAGCTTTATCAGAAGAAAACTGAAGGTAAAATAACAGGTTTTAAGGCTAAAGAGAGCGGATGGAAGCATCACTGAGACGGATGAAGAGATCTGCAAAGAATTGAGCAAGGAGTTTCAGTCAGTATTTACAGTAGAAAATACTCCACCCCCTCAGATTGCAGTGATAGAAGCTCAAGGGCCGGTATTAGAGAACATCAACCTTACAGCCACAGAGGTATGCAAAGCGCTGATGGATTTAGATGTTCATAAAGCTACAGGTCCTGATGACATATCCCCTCATGTGCTTAAAAAATGCGCAAACACAATATCAGTGGCACTAAGTATCATATTTAAGGAGTCACTGGAGTCGGGGGAGATTCCAAGATGCTGGAAACAAGCAAATGAGATACCTATCTTCAAAAAGGGAAGGAGGGATACGGCTCTGAACTATAGACCAGTTTCCTTGACCAGCATAGTTTGCAAAGTTATGGAGAAACTACTAAGGAAACATATCTCTCTTCACTTGGAATCCTTCAACTTTTTGTCAGTGAGGCAACATGGCTTCAGAGAAGGTAGATCAACAGTAACAAACTTATTAGAATTTTATGATGAG
>JAXCGZ010022992.1:7500-15000 GCA_037179515.1 Halocaridina rubra
TTGTATACAACCCACCAAGGAACCAAAATGGGCTTGAAGTTTATGAGAAAAGTCATATAGGTACTATTGAAGTCATAAACTCAGTTGTTAACATGGCACGGGGAAAAAAATGTAGGATTTTGATTATGGGAGACTTTAATCATAAAGAGATAGATTGGATAAATCTTGACCCACACAGTGGTGAGGACTCATTCGGGGCAAGATTCCTAGATTGCGTACAAGGGAATTTCCTACACCAACATGTAATGGAACCAACAAGGGCCAGGGGTGGGGATGAGCCATCACTACTTGATCTAGTGTTTACAGATAATGTGTTGGATATTGAAAAAATTGAGTATGAACCACCAATTGGAAAGAGTGACCACTGTGTGTTGTTGATGGAGTATATCATTGAAGATATTCTTCCTGAGAGTAGAGGCACTGAGGACATGAGGAGGAACTATCCGAAAGGAGATTACATCAAAATGAATGAGCTTTTTGCAGTTCTTGACTGGAGAACCTTATTTTACAACAAATCTGTACAAGAAATGTATGACATCTTTTGTGAGAAATATGGGAAGATAGTAGATTGCTGCATACCTGTCACCAAAGTAGGTGTAATTCATGCCAGAGAGAAATGGTTCGATAATGGGTGTAAAAGAGCTAAGGAGTGGAGAGACAAATGCTGGAATAGGTATAGGAGGAGAAAAAACATAAATGCCTGGCAAACCTACAAAAGAGCAAGAAATGACTACCTAAGTAAAAGGAGAGAGGCAGAGAGAGACTATGAGAGGGACATCACCAGGAAGGCTAAAGAAAATCCCAAGCTTTTTCACAGCTTTATCAGAAGAAAACTGAAGGTAAAATAACAGGTTTTAAGGCTAAAGAGAGCGGATGGAAGCATCACTGAGACGGATGAAGAGATCTGCAAAGAATTGAACAAGGAGTTTCAGTCAGTATTTACAGTAGAAAATACCCCACCCCCTCAGATTGCAGTGATAGAAGCTCAAGGGCCGGTATTAGAGAACATCAACCTTACAGCCACAGAGGTATGCAAAGCGCTGATGGATTTAGATGTTCATAAAGCTACAGGTCCTGATGACATATCCCCTCATGTGCTTAAAAAATGCGCAAACACAATATCAGTGGCACTAAGTATCATATTTAAGGAGTCACTGGAGTCGGGGGAGATTCCAAGATGCTGGAAACAAGCAAATGTGATACCTATCTTCAAAAAGGGAAGGAGGGATACGGCTCTGAACTATAGACCAGCTTCCTTGACCAGCATAGTTTGCAAAGTTATGGAGAAACTACTAAGGAAACATATCTCTCTTCACTTGGAATCCTTCAACTTTTTGTCAGTGAGGCAACATGGCTTCAGAGAAGGTAGATCAACAGTAACAAACTTATTAGAATTTTATGATGAGGTAAGCCAAATCTTACAGGAAAGAGAGGGCTGGGCAGATTGCATATTCCTAGACTTCCAGAAAGCGTTTGACACTGTTCCACATGGGAGACTTATTAGGAAGCTGCACTCAATGGCTAGAATAGGTGGAAATGTTTTGGAATGGATAAAAACTTACTTAGAAGGAAGGGAACAGAGGGTTAGAGTAAGACACTCAGTGTCTGAATGGAGAAGAGTTAGTAGTGGAGTTCCACAGGGTTCAGTTTTAGGGCCACTTTTGTTCCTTGTATATGTAAATGACCTACCAGAGTCTGTAAATTCATTCATGAATATGTTTGCAGATGATGCAAAGATTGTGAAGAAAGTAAAAAACGACAACAATGGGAGAGAACTTCAGGAGGATCTAAATAATCTGCATGAGTGGTCAGAAAAGTGGCTAATGAAATTCAATACCTCAAAATGTAAGGTAATGAGAATGGGTACAAGTGCAAGAAGGCCCAAGCTTGACTACTCGGTGGCTGGAGTACAACTTCAAGAGACAGAAAATGAGAGAGATCTAGGAGTAAACATACTGGCAGATTTGTCTCCAGAAATACATATAAATGGCGTAGTAAGGGCAGCATATGCATTCTTATCAAATGTAAGGGTAGCCTTCAGGCACATGGACAAGGAAATGTTCAGAAATATTTATGTAACCTATGTGAGGCCAAAACTCGAATATGCAGCCCCCTTTTGGAATCCACACTTGAAAAAGCACATAGCTAAGCTTGAAAAAGTTCAAAGACATGCCACGAAACTGGTGCCAGAAATACGCAATCTCAGTTATGATGAGAGGCTGAGGGAATTAGACTTGCCATCACTCGAAGCTAGAAGAGTAAGGAGGGATATGGTGACAGTCTTTAAATTCCTTCATGGTTATGATAGAGTGGATAGGGATCGATATTTCGATATGGCTGGCTCTAGAACTAGAGGTCATAGTTTGAAGCTTCGTAAGAAAACTTGTTTGCAGGATGTAAGGAAATACTTTTTCAGTGTAAGAGTAGTTGAAAATTGGAATTGGCTAAGCGAGGAGGTAGTTAATGCTATCTCAATCCATAGTTTTAAGGACAGGTACGATAAGTATCACTAAGTCTAAAATGGAGCCGATCAGGAGACGGGAAGATACGAGCTTTGGGCTCTTTCCCGTAAACACAATTAGGTAATCACAATTAGGTAATCACATATGCAAATAGCTAAGCTTGAAAAAGTTCAAAGACATGCCACGAAACTGGTGCCAGAAATACGCAATCTCAGTTATGATGAGAGGCTGAGGGAATTAGACTTGCCATCACTGGAAGCTAGAAGAGTGAGGGGGGATATGGTGACAGTCTTTAAATTCCTTCATGGTTATGATAGAGTGGATAGGGATCGATATTTTGATATGGCTGGCTCTAGAACTAGAGGTCATAGTTTGAAGCTTCGTAAGAAAACTTGTTTGCAGGATGTAAGGAAATACTTTTTCAGTGTAAGAGTAGTTGATAATTGGAATTGGCTAAGCGAGGAGGTAGTTAATGCTATCTCAATCCATAGTTTTAAGGACAGGTATGATAAGTATCACTAAGTATAAAATGGAACCGATGAGGAGACGGGAAGATACGAGCTTTGGGCTCTTTCCCGTAAACACAATTAGGTAATCACAAACACACACACACACACACACACACACACACACACACACACACACACACACACATACACATATATATATATATATATATATATATATATATATATATATATATATATATATATATATATATATATATATATATATATATATATATATATATATATATATATATATATATATATATATATATATATATATATATATATATATATATATATATATATATATATATATATATATATATATATATATATATATATATATATATATATATATATATATATATATATATATATATATATATATATATATATATATATATATATATATATATATATATATATATATATATATATATATATATATATATATATATATATATATATATATATATATATATATATATATATATATATATATATATATATATATATATATATATATATATATATATATATATATATATATATATATTTATATATATATATATATATATATATATATATATATATATATATATATATATATATATATATATATATATATATATATATATATATATATATATATATATATATATATATATATATATATATATATATATATATATATATATATATATATATATATATATATATATATATATATATATATATATATATATATATATATATATATATATATATATATATATATATATATATATATATATATATATATATATATATATATATATATATATATATATATATATACATATATATATGATATATATATATATATATATATATATATATATATATATATATATATATATATATATATATATATATATATATATATATATATATATATATATATATATATATATATATATATATATATATATATATATATGCATACATACACATACAAATACATACACTGAGTCACTAAATAGCACTCATATGGAGATATAAAACTTCTGTGTGAAGCTTAATTAAAAGTTTTTCTCTTTTTTTTTTTCCTCTTTCTCGTCTTCTTTCTATATTCTGTGAGAGGGAGAACATAAAAATGACGCCATCTCTGTCCCAAACCTCTCCCATCCATGAGTCGGTAGGAGGGGTAGCCATTAGGAGACTTAAACAGAAATTCAAGAATTTAGAGGCAGTGGTTATAAGCCTTGATGATAAAATTCGGAATATGGGTGGAGAAATGAAAGAGAATGAAACACTCAGAGAGCAAATAAGATCTTTGGAGGAAGCAAATAAAGCACAAAGGCAGGAGAGAAAGGAACTAGAAAAAAGAATAAAGAAGCTGGAAGGGGAAAAGAGTCAACTAGAATCTAGAATTTCTAAACAAGAAGATAAAAACAAATAGCTGAATGACAACGTAAAGGAATTAGATGTTAGTTCACTGCTCTCTTCTGAGATAGACGGGATTGCTGCTTGGAATGTCCACATTAAGGAAAACATTGAACAGTTCAGAAAAGAGTTCCAGGAGCTGAATATGGAAAATGATGCCATGAAAACTTCCTTTGCTGATGCACTAAAGGAGAATGTGGCAGTAAAAGAGGCTGTAAAGGTGGTGGCACTGGAAAACATACAAACAGTTGACTATAAAGAGACAGTAATCGAAAAAATGAAAGACGTTGTGATGGAAAGGGCAAACCCACTCATCAGACAGGCACTTGATAAGGAGAAGACAGTGGTAATCTCAGGCATAAGCGAATCCCAGGAGCCAACATGGCAGGGGAGACTTGAAGAAAATAAAGCTAGGGTTGTAGACCTGATAAGAAAGCTTGGAATAGTTTGTGGTCCTGAGGATATTGTAAACATACACCAACTAGGTAAATATTCGAGGGAAGGAAAGCCGAGACCAACAAAAGTAACCTTTGAGAGAGGGGAAACATGTAGGGAAATATTGTTGAGAAAAAAAAGTCTAAAAGACCTTCAAGAATTCAAAGAAGTGTTCATTAGACAATACAGAACACAGGAAGAGATGGGAAAGATCAAAAACTTGTTGCAAGAGGCAAGAAGGTTAAATGATGAAAGAAATGAGGAAGAGAAGAAAAATTTTTGTTAAAGAGTTCTTCCAGACAAAGGGGAGATAAAGAAGATAATGACAGAAGATCAGGGGATGGGGCCTCATTAAGATTGTTATACACAAATGCTGATGGATTAGCTGGTAAGGCAGTAGAATTAAAAGATAGGATTCACAACAGTAAGGCAGATATAGTAGCAATTACAGAGACTAAGTTGAGTGAGGACATAAACAGTGTCACAGTTTTTCCTAAGGGCTTCAGAATACTAAGGGTTGAAAGATGTGAGAGGACTGGTGGAGGGATAGCACTGCTCATAAGTGAAAGGATTCAAGTTGAAGAAATAAACTTGGCAATAGAAAGTGAGTTCAAGGAATTTCTTGTTGCTCGAATAAATACTGGGTCAGAGAGCATTATAATAACTGTTGTATACAACCCACCAAGGAACCAAAATGGGCTTGAAGTTTATGAGGAAAGTCATATAGGTACTATTGAAGTCATAAACTCAGTTGTTAACATGGCACGGGGAAAAAATGTAGGATTTTGATTATGTGAGACTTTAATCATAAAGAGATAGATTGGATAAATCTTGACCCACACAGTGGTGAGGACTCATTTGGGGCAAGATTCCTAGATTGCGTACAAGGGAATTTCCTACACCAACATGTAATGGAACCAACAAGGGCCAGGGGTGGGGATGAGCCATCACTACTTGATCTAGTGTTTACAGATAATGTGTTGGATATTGGAAAAATTGAGTATGAACCACCAATTGGAAAGAGTGACCACTGTGTGTTGTTGATGGAGTATATCATTGAAGATATTCTTCCTGAGAGTAGAGGCACTGAGGACATGAGGAGGAACTATCCGAAAGGAGATTACATCAAAATGAATGAGCTTTTTGCAGTTCTTGACTGGAGAACCTTATTTTACAACAAATCTGTACAAGAAATGTATGACATCTTTTGTGAGAAATATGGGAAGATAGTAGATTGCTGCATACCTGTCACCAAAGTAGGTGTAATTCATGCCAGAGAGAAATGGTTCGATAATGGGTGTAAAAGAGCTAAGGAGTGGAGAGACAAATGCTGGAAAAGGTATAGGAGGAGAAAAAACATAAATGCCTGGCAAAACTACAAAAGAGCAAGAAATGACTACCTAAGTAAAAGGAGAGAGGCAGAGAGAGACTATGAGAGGGACATCACCAGGAAGGCTAAAGAAAATCCCAAGCTTTTTCACAGCTTTATCAGAAGAAAACTGAAGGTAAAATAACAGGTTTTAAGGCTAAAGAGAGCGGATGGAAGCATCACTGAGACGGATGAAGAGATCTGCAAAGAATTGAACAAGGAGTTTCAGTCAGTATTTACAGTAGAAAATACTCCACCCCCTCAGATTGCAGTGATAGAAGCTCAAGGGCCGGTATTAGAGAACATCAACCTTACAGCCACAGAGGTATGCAAAGCGCTGATGGATTTAGATGTTCATAAAGCTACAGGTCCTGATGACATATCCCCACATGTGCTTAAAAAATGCGCAAACACAATATCAGTGGCACTAAGTATCATATTTAAGGAGTCACTGGAGTCGGGGGAGATTCCAAGATGCTGGAAACAAGCAAATGTGATACCTATCTTCAAAAAGGGAAGGAGGGATACGGCTCTGAACTATAGACCAGTTTCCTTGACCAGCATAGTTTGCAAAGTTATGGAGAAACTACTAAGGAAACATATCTCTCTTCACTTGGAATCCTTCAACTTTTTGTCAGTGAGGCAACATGGCTTCAGAGAAGGTAGATCAACAGTAACAAACTTATTAGAATTTTATGATGAGGTAAGCCAAATCTTACAGGAAAGAGAGGGCTGGGCAGATTGCATATTCCTAGACTTCCAGAAAGCATTTGACACTGTTCCACATGGGAGACTTATTAGGAAGCTGCAATCAATGGCTAGAATAGGTGGAAATGTTTTGGAATGGATAAAAACTTACTTAGAAGGAAGGGAACAGAGGGTTAGAGTAAGACACTCAGTGTCTGAATGGAGAAGAGTTAGTAGTGGAGTTCCACAGGGTTCAGTTTTAGGGCCACTTTTGTTCCTTGTATATGTAAATGACCTACCAGAGTCTGTAAATTCATTCATGAATATGTTTGCAGATGATGCAAAGATTGTGAAGAAAGTAAAAACGAGAACAATGGTAGAGAACTTCAGGAGGATCTAAATAATCTGCATGAGTGGTGAGAAAAGTGGCTAATGAAATTCAATTCTTCAAAATGTAAGGTAATGAGAATGGGTACAACTGCAAGCAGGCCCAAGCTTGACTACTCAGTGGCTGGAGTACAACTTCAAGAGACAGAAAATGAGAGAGATCTAGGAGTAAGCATACTGGCAGATTTGTCTCCAGAAATACATATAAATGGCATAGTAAGGGCAG